>PVJO010010410.1:0-64435 GCA_004026905.1 Hystrix cristata
AGAAGGGGGGGAAAACCAAGATGTATCATGTACAGGTACAAAATAACCATGTTGATTATGATCATTATGTATACAATGTACCAATACATGTTCTTGGTAAAAATAAAAAATTAAAAAAAAAAAGACCCTTCCAGGTCTTGGGCTTTACCAGAGTTTCACAACCTCCTACCAGAATCTCAATGCTTTCACAAAGATATTGTTTATTTTGAATTGATGGAGAATTATTTTGTTTGTGGATATAACTAAATGATATCCTATACTGACATGTTGTGGATACCCAAAACATGTACTTGTTGCTACAGAACCCATGCCTTTCTTTGGCATTTTATTCAACCCTATATCTCATGTACTTGGGAATCATAATCATCTACTTCCTTCTTTTGGTAAAATATTACTTCAATTCTTCATAAAAATGATAGCCAATCTGTTTCTTATCTATGTCACATTCCTTAGAACCATATGTTGGTACCCCTCTGAAGATCATATAGCCTGAACTGGAAAAAATACCCAAATAGGCATTAGCATTTTACCACTATTTTTTTTATCATTATTGTTCAGGCACATGGAAGCATCCTATCTTCCTCCTCTTAACTGGTCATATAATTTGACTGGTCATATAATTAACCTTGAACAATGAACCTTCATTGTTAACCGTGTGAAACAAGTGAAAGGTTCTAAACCAGCATACAACCTATCATTTCCTTCCCCCCCTCTGTCATTTTGCTAGAATGCAGATCCTCCTTCATTCTGGATCATAGACTGATGCCAAGTTTAAAAGGTCCACACAATTTATTATGGGAGAGAACATAAGCAAGAAATAAAAAAAAAAGTATTCTCTTAAATGATAGAATTCAAGGTATGCATTAATACATTATAATCCAGCTTATCGTAATTAATGAAGCAATTGTTACTAGAGGTTATATCTAAGCATTGTGGTGATGCTTTCACACACATGTACAAAATAAGTATGTGGCAATAAATTAAGAGATTAGCTGGCAGACTGTGAGGGAAAATTTGAAAGAGATTCAAGTTTTTTAATAGTACATTATTAGTAAAACTAATAAACACCTACTTGAAAATAATTTTAAAGGAGACCATGGATGCAAGAAAATGTTCGTAGCTCTCAAGAAAGTTAAAAACCAATAGCAACTTGCTGTTTGCTGCTGGTTCCGTTTTTCAAACTATTATAAGAAAAAAATGGGCTTAAACAAGAAGCTCCTTTTGCAGGTAGAAACAAAGAGAATTGAAAGATCCGCAAATTCAGTGACCTATAAGACTGGAAGAGACAACTACTTCTCAACCCCAAGCAGCAAAATATAAAATTAAGAAATGCTTTGAATGTTAAACTCCCTTTTAACTCATTCCAGTGACAACAATCAAATTGAAGTTCTCACTGTCATATCTATTATTCAAATTTTCAATTGATTAAATTGATATTCATTGAATTTCTTTCATTGAAAAAATAGCTTAGGAAAAAGTAATTAAATATCTGTCTCTCACACAACAGTATGATTAGCAGAGTCCTTGCAATCAGGTTGACAAATAGATGTGTATTGGGTACTTTTCTAGAGTCAATGGTTTGCAAGAGAGAATATTTAATACAGGACATTTACACATTACAACATTCACACACACAAGCCAAACAAAAGAAGAGTGCAGAATGTACGTCTAGGCAATGAAGACCCAAAAGATTCAATCAAGGGCTGGGAGCTCACAGCACTGTCCAGTGTACATCTGTGTCTGCACTAAAAGGCTGAAGAAATCTATACTGGAACCAAGTTCCGACACTGACAGAAAACATGAAGACCAGAGATCTCCCAAAGCAAAGAGCAGCCATCCCAGATGACAGCAAGGCCCCGAGCTCCTTCTGAGATGAGAACAGCCGAGTTCCCTTCAGGAGAACCAGCCACAACCAAGCTTCTCCTGGGAAAGAGCTGGGTGCTATCTTGTTGCACTCATTCCCACACTAGAAACAAATATTCAAAGGATTCTCAAAACTGATTACAAACAGGTGTCCAAAAATTACAATTATACATACAAATATACAACAACTCCATTCTGTCTTTCTTGCTTGTTCTCAAACAATAAATAATTTGTTTACAAAGTACAATGTAACATGCTCGCTTCGGCAGCACATATACAAAGTACAATTACCAATACTGTGCATCCATATTAAAAAATATGGCTTCAAATATTAAAACTCTTTGGTTTCCATTAATGTTAACACAGCAACAGAGCACAGCAACATTAAGAGATGCCCCAAAGGATCTCCTGCACCCCAAATACACTCTTCCCTTCTGGTCAAAGGCCTCAAGTAATTTTTCTGTTGTCCTGTTCTTCTCCACAACCACATTCTCCTCTGCTATTCCTTGCAGTCCACAGCTCCCCTCGGACCAAACCTTCAGGTCCACCTGTAGGCTCTCTGATTTTGATTTCCAATATAGATCTGACTAAAAGCCCGCGACAGTAAAAATGCCACCATCCCAATGCCAGACTGCACTGAAATTTTTCTGCCACCCAGGCAGTATCTCCAAACACAAGCAAAGTGCAGACCAACCTCTACCCAAGCAAACATATAACACCTGGGATCCAGCAGCCAACACAGTCTTTCTCAACAGAGGCCTCCCAAGCCTCATCCCAACCAGTAGCATTTCCATCAGTTACTCTGGTTTCCTGGCCTCTGACCAGACTCTCCCATATAATAAGTAGAGAGCATTCCAAGGATGCCTCTTCGACCAGGCTCTCAAAATCTTTCCAAATTCGTTCCAAAGGCTCTTAAACCACATGACCAGGCAAGAGCACAGCAAGGACCCCACTTCTCCAGTAAAAATTTCTTGTATTATTTACATTTCTAGAGTCAATGGTTTGCAAAAGAGCAAATTAATATCTGCTCACACAAGCCAAATGCTGGAAGAGTGCAGAACTTCTATCCATGCACTAGAGACCCAAAAGATCCAATCAAGGGCCGGGAGCCCACAGCACTGTCCATGTTTATTCGGGTCTGCACTAAAAGGCTGAAGAAATCTATACTGGAGCCGGGATACAATGCTCGTGGCAGAGATGAAGACCAGAGCTCACCTGAAGCTAACAGCAGACATCCTCAACAACAGCAAGGCCCCAAGCTCTTCCTGCGATGAGAACAGCAGAGTTCCCTTCAGGAGAACCAACCACAATGGAGCTTCTGAGAAACAGCCGGCCGCCATCTTCTGCTCCCAGTCTCCTTGATTCTGTGTCAGCAACAATCCTCAGGTGGATCTTCTACACCCTGAACCACACCAACTCAGTCCAGCTGGGCGTTCCTGCTCAAGTTGACCATATCAGTCCACCACAAGATATAAGAAGAAAGCAAAGAAATATAACAAAGCTAAAGAAGAGACTATCTAGAAAATAATCATGGTATAGTTATCAGCACAGAGATCTTATTAGAATCAAACTTTTGAAAAAATCTCTTAATTTTTACACGGATTTTATTTCCAATGAAATCATGATGGATCAGTTGTGATTATGGAATAATAAAACCTGTTCTAAGCAATGAACTGACTCAAATTTTGTCTAAATCGTGTAAAATAGGATGAGAGTGACTCTTCTCATAAATTTTGTATGCCTATTATTGCTATTTAAATTTTATCTAAGCATTAATCGATGTCAAAAATTGATATATTACATATAACTTAATAAATATGACACACAGTTCATAATATATACTTAATATTTATTTCACATAGGTTGAAAATACAAAAAAATAAAACGGCTCAAAAAATTTCAGAGATTCAGATCTCTTTAAGACTTACTAAGATTTCTGAGTACTTTATTTGGTAAAATTATCAATAGTATTCATGTTTCAATAGAGAGAAACTTTGAGGCTTACTAACCATTCTCCTGATAAGACTGCAGAATGAAACATAGGAGAAAAGCTTTGTAAACAAGGTTTAAAAAAACGTACTTCTTAGACATAACAGACAAGGCATAAATCACAAAAATATAATTGTTAAGTGGATCACTAATATTAAAAATTGCTCTTCAAGTATGCTTTTTAGAAAATGAAAAGAGAAGTTATAATCTGGGAAACTTTTGCGGCACACGTATCTTTTGGTTTGTTTGTTTGGTGCTGGGGCTTGAGCTTTTGAGGCAGGCACTCTAACCACTGAGCTAAACCCCCAGCCCTCTGCAGTGCATATATCTGCGAAAGGAGATTTGTGTCGAGGATATACAAAGAACCCTTACAAGTCAACAGCAAGAAAACAAACAACAGTACAAAAAAAGAGCAAGGAATTTAATAAAAAAAATCAAAAACATATATACACATCAAACAAGTGCATATAAAATTACCTAACATCATTAGTCAGTGAGGAAATGCAAATTAAAATCATTAAATGGGATATCACTCTGTACTTTCTTAAATAACTAAAGTTTAAAACAAGTGATGGTGTGAATTATTAGAAAAGAAACAGAACATTGGAATTCTCATACATTGTTGATGGAAATGAAAAAATGTATGACTATTTTGGAAACATTCTGGCAATCTCTTATAAAGTAAAGCCTGCATATATCCTATTTATGAGAAATCCTAACCTTAGTTATTGAATAATTGAAATTAAATCTTACATATATAGAGAGAATTGCACAAAATGTTCTGACAGCTTTACTCATAATTTTCAAGAGGTGGAACAACACCAAATTACATCAAATGGTACATAGAATAACATAATGTGGCAGTCATTTAATGAAATGCTGTTCAACAATTAAAAGAGATGAAATACTAATACAACCACATGGATGAATCCCAACTACATTATGAAAAATGAAAGAAGCCAGCTCAAAAGGTTACATACTGCCTAATTCAATTTTCATACTTGAGAAAGACAAAGCTCTATGAACAGAAAACAGTTCAGTGGTTTCTAAGATTGGGACTTAAGGCGCAAATTTTTTTTTGCAGAATATTACTGCAAAAAGGCTCATTGGTTATTTTAGGGGAGATAGTAATATTTTGTATCATGATTGGTTTATATGACTATATGCCCGTAATGGGGAACCTTTTAGAGTTCTCAGTGATAACAAACAGCCCACAGCAGCACGCATGCTGTAGGGTCACCACTGCTGTTCATACCATCGCCAACACTTACCATGCTGCAAACCCAAAAAGTAAATTATATTAAAAAAATTATGTCTAAGTAAACCTGATTTTAAAAACAGAATTCAAGTAAATTTGTTATTTAGATCTATTATGAGTTATTTAAAAAGACATGAGTTTTTCATACATTTCCCAGTGTAGATATTTATAGTGTTTCTATCAAGCAGAAAATGTACGAACTTGCCTGCAATTGCCCTGACAAAGAACTATAAAGGCTAGTTACACTGCATATATGAGATAGAGGTTGAAAGTAATGCTAATCCCACAGTACATTATATTTCCTTTCCTGTCTTCCTTCCTTCCTTCCTCTCTTCTACAAATATCTATTGAGTGCTCATCATTTGCCAGGCATTTTCTAAGTTCTGGGGTACAATAGTGAACAAAAAGACAAAATGCTTTCCCTCGAGTTGCATACGTTATAGGACAGATACCTTATAAGATTTTCAGAAATGACTGTTAATCTGTTTCTGGTGCAACTTTTTAAAAACTCCTTGTATGTTTGAAGTAGCACTGACTGTTTCCACAGAAAAAAAGGACACAGAACTAATCATGCCTAAGAACTCTTAAATTGCTCATTATACTCCAGAATCACATATTTATTTTTTTCATTAAACCGAAAAGACATTTTCATGCAAAGCTTAGATATTATATACTTTTCTGATTACTCTTTGTGCTTATCTGCTGCAATGAAACTGAAAAATTATAGACAGTTTGCTTCTTCTATTAGCCATTACAAGAGGTAGCCATTAGTAGGCAAATGTTTTTCCTAATAAAAACTTCATTGCTTTTTATTATCTCTCCATTTCAAAATTATTTTTCTTTAGATTTTCTTCATCCAACTCAGGAATTATATTTAATTTCTTTCATGGTTTCCTGCAAAAATGAAATTATCAAAACTACACTGAATGGAAATGAAGTGTGTTTACTTTTCATGCGAATATGGCAGCTTTACTCATTTTACCCTTTTTGAACCAAACTCCCAAAAGATTACTAAAGAAGAGGACATCACTCTGATTTCACTAGGTAGCGTATATTGTTCTTACACTTGTGCAGGGAGATAGAATAGAACAATAGGTAAGAGTACGGAGTGTGAGGAAACAGGGAAATCATTGTAAATGAGAAAGCCACTTGACACTTCACATTGAAATAGCTGAGAACACACACACACACACACAGAGTCAACTAAAAACATAGTTGAAAACATGTTACCTTTATAGAAAGCTTTCACTGCTTATAAGGCTAAAGGCTCAAGGAAATGCATATAATTATTGTCCAATCTGTAAGATATGATAAAATTTCAAAGATGAAAAGAAGCATATATATAGATATTTTTTCTCATTTTCCACTACATGCCATTCATCCCACAGATTCAGGCAAGTTTCAAACAGAAAATTGGGAAGACACACCTTTATCATAGTGCTTATTTTCTGTATTCATTCTGTCTCTATCTATCTATCTATCTATCTATCTATCTATCTATCTATATCTATCCACTCCATGCTTTCAACTTGCCTGTTCATCTATGTGACAAACTTTAATCCCCCCAGAAACAGTAAAGAGTCATTGGAAGAAACTGCACGTGATGCTCTCAGGCAGTATTCGCCAAAAAGCAAAACTCTTTATGGAAATGAGACTAGAAGAGCTGTTTGGAGTATACATATCAAAAGTGGGTTTTGTATTAAAGCCAAATTAGGGAAATATGATCATGTACATCCTTTTGTTATTTTTGTACATCACCATGTAACAGACTTCAATAGGTTTTTATGTATAACACAACACTCATAGGCAGAGATGTTGATCTATTTTTGCCTACTTCTGTATTTTAAGTACCAATGACTAAGATATTGATGCGCTCAATTAATACCAAATGACTCATGGAGAAGAATGTTTTTGATAGATTATAAGGGGGATATTTAAATAAAATGTATATCTTTAATTTGTAACTTTCTAACTTCTATTTAACCATTTTTAGAGTAGGGACAATACCTAACTTGAATTAAAATATACAAGCATATAGAAAAGTGACTGGCAAACGAATGCAGTTTTTGAACTAATGAAAGATTTATATAAAAAAGAGCTATACAAAACTAGTAAGATATAAGGCATGTAATGAAGAAAATGTGTAAAATATATGAGAATTAGTCATTATTGTACAATTTTACCAACTGGAAATGTTAAAAAACAAATTAGATATATTGCAAATTCTGCAAAGATACCAAAGATAGTAGCTAGAGAGATTAGAGAACTACATAGACAAATGATGTCTTGGTTACTTTTCTTGGTGCTAAGACAAAATACCTGACACCCAAAGTTAAAGAATGACAGACTTATTTGGTTCACAGTTTTTAGAGGTTTCAGTCCATAGTTGGCTGGCTTCCAGGTAGGGTAGCATGGCAGAGGGGCATTGCAGAAGAGAAACAGTCCATGACAAGCAGGCAGGTGAGAGTACATTAGACCTCTTTCTGTCCCTTATATTTTATGCAGGCTGCCCTCTTTTAGAGGGGTGCTGGGCATCAAACTCAGGGCCTTGCACTTGCTAGGCAAGCACCCTACCACTGAGCTAAATTCCCAATTCCTCACACCCTTAATCCTAGCCTGAATTATCCCAAACCACTCAGTGGGTTGACTGAGTAATCACACACCCTTGATCCCAGCAACACACACCCTAGATCCAGCCACCTCTGTAAAAGCCCCCTATGACTGCTTAAGGCTTTGGGGGGACATCCAGACACAAGCCATGATAGATAGATAGATAGATAGATAGATAGATAGATAGATAGATAGATAGTAAATATTACAGTGAATTGATGCACACTGTTGTGGAGGCTGAGAAGTCCCGTGATCTGTAGCCAGCAAGCTGGAGAAGTGGAAAAGCCAATAATGTAGTTCCTGTCCACATTCGGAAGTATGGGAAACAGGAAAATAGATGAAGTAAGTTCAAATCCAGCTTTGAATCTGAAGATAAAAAAATATTGAAATCTCAACTTGAAAACAGTCACAAAGTGAAAGACTCTTCTATCACTTCACTGTTTGTTTTATATAGGTTTTCAGTGGACCTAAGATTCTCCCTAATTAGAGAGGACTAACTGCTTTTCTAAAATTACCAATGCAAATTTAATTTTATTTTTAGCATCTAATGCTTTTTTATTTGTTATTATTAACTTATATACAGGAACAAA
Organism: Hystrix cristata; assembly: GCA_004026905.1. Taxonomy (NCBI): domain Eukaryota; kingdom Metazoa; phylum Chordata; class Mammalia; order Rodentia; family Hystricidae; genus Hystrix; species Hystrix cristata. The sequence continues at coordinate 8,311 of PVJO010010410.1, forward strand.
AACGTTTTTATATAGTAATGAGGACGAAGAAATGTTCAAAATATGTATATATTTTGTAATGGTTAAGTCAAATTAAATTTAGTTTTCTCCACAGACATCATTCTTTGTTTTGAAAACTTTCAAAATCTTTTCTTCTACCTTTTTGAAATTTAGAGTATGTTATTGTTATGTGTAGTTACCCTACTGGGCAACAGCCCACAAGAACTTGCTGCTCGCTAGCTTGCTGTAACTTAGTACCCACAGATTAAACTTTCTCCTTCTCCCCTCTCCCAACCACTATTTCTGGGATCTGGTAACCACTTTGCCACTTTTGACTTCTAAGAGATGAAATCTTTTACACTCCAAATATGAGTGAGATCATGTGGTACTGTTTTATTTATACCTGACTCATTTCACTTTCCATAATTATCTCCAGCTACATCCATGCTGCCACACATTACAAGGTTCCATTATTTTGTGGCCAAATAATATTGCACAGTGTATATGTGCGCCATTTTCTTTATCCATACATCAGTTTTTGAACATTTAGGCTTTTTCTACTCCTTGGTTATTGTCAATAGTGCTGCAATAAATACGGGAGTAGATATTGATTTTTACACGTACACACACACACACACACACACACACACACACACACACACAGAGAGACTCCAGTAGTGGAATTGCTGGATCCAATCGTCCTTTTTAAAATTTTGAGGAAACTCCATACTGTTTTCCATATGCTGTACTAATTTATATTCCCACCAACAGTGTGCCAGGGTTCTCTTTTCTCCACATCCTCACTAGCTCCTGTTATCTACAAACATTTTTATGTTAGCTGTTTCTACTGTTGTGAGATGACATCTTCCTGTGATTTTTATTTGCATTTTTCTCATGATTTCTGTTGTTCAGCATTTTTTCACATATCTGTTGGCTATGTATACATCTTCTGAGAAATATTTATTCAGATCTACTTCCCATTTTAAATGGAGATTGTGTTTTTATTTTTATTTTTTTTTTGCTGGTAATATTTTTAAATTCTTTATTGATTCTGAATGTAAGTGCCTTGCCATACACATACATTTACAAATATGTTCTCCTAGGTATACACTGAGTCATCTCTGTGCTCTGTTTAGTTTCTTGGCTTTATGCAAGATTTTTAGTTTGAAGCAACCTCATTTCTCCTTTTTGTTTCTTTTCACTTCCTGTGCTTTGGGGTACTGTCCAAGAAATCTTTGCCCATTCTAATTTTCTGAAGCATTTTTATCATGTTTTATTTTATCAGTTTCACAGTTTCTGGTCTGACATTGAAGCTGTTAATCCACTTTGAGTTAATCTTTGTGACCAGTAAGAGAGAGGTGATAGCTTCATTTTTCTTTTTTTTTTTATTTTATTTTAAACCAAGAACATGTATTGGTGCATTCTACATACACTGGTCACATTCATTACATTTATTCTGTACCTATACATGGTGCATCTTGGTTCTCCCCCTCTCCCCCGCCCCTCCCCTCTGCTCCGTCCCTCCCTATTTACAGCAGGTTCATTCATCATTTTCCATATTTTCCCTTTCCCCTCTCTTTCCCCTGTTGCCTTTCTGCTTTTCCCCTTCTTTCTTTCTAGTACTCCTCTCCTCTGCACACCATCTTCCTTTTATATAATATCTATTACGCCTCTTTGTCCTTATTTACAGTTATGGTTTCTCATATCAGAGAAACAATTCGATGTGTGCTCATGAGTGTCTGATTTATTTCACTTAAGAGTATGTTCTCAAGGAACATCCATTTGTATATGAATGACTCTAGTTTATCCTTTTTATGGCAGTGTAGTACTCTATTGTGTAGAAAAACCACATTTTCTTTAGCCATTCCTTAGTTGTTGGGCATTTAGGTTGTTTCCAAGACTTAGCCATTACAAATTGTGTTGCTATGAACATGGTCGTGCATATATCATTGTGGTATGATGATTTTAATTCTTCTGGGAAGAACCCCAGTAGAGGAATAGCTGGGTCAAATGGAACCTCCAGTTGTAGTTTTTTGAGGAATCTCCATATTGATTTCCACAGTGGCTGGACCAGTCTACATTCCCACCAACAGTGGAGGAGGGTTCCTTTTTCCCCACAGCCCCACCAGCATTTGTTATTGGTTGATTTTTCCATATATGCGGTTCTTTCTGGAGTGAGGTGGAATCTTAATGTTGTTTTGATTTGATAGCTTCATTTTTCTATCTGGTGCATATTTAAAACTCCAAGCACCATTCCAGAAAAATACCGTTTTTTGTCCAAAGCATATGGCTATCCATTTATTAAAAATTAGTTCGTGGTGTATGCATAGGTTAAAGCCTAACATCTGTATTCTGTTCAATTCATCTATGTGTCTGGTTTTATGCCATAACTATGGTGTTTCTGTTTGTGTGGTTTCATGGTACATTTTGATATCAGATAATTCAACACCTTCTGCTTTGTCCATTTTACTCAAAATGGCTTTGGCTAGTCATGATTTTTTTTTTGTGGTTCCATATAAATTTTAGAATTTTTTTCTAGTTCTGTGAAGAACGCTATAGTTATTTTGATAGAGACCTCATTGATTACATCATTTTGCCTTGTGTGGACATTTTAATAATATTTGTTCTGATCCATGAATACAAGATGTTTTTGTACATTTTTATATCCACCCAGTTTCCTTCAACTGGATTTGTAGTTTATATTTACATTTTAGAGGCCTTTGACCTCCGTGGTTGAAATTATTCCTGTTTCCTTGTAGCTAATTAAGTGGGGCTGTTTTCTTAATTTCAATTTGAAACAATTAGCTATTGTCATATAGAAGTAGTTCTTTTTATAGTATGTTGATATTACATCCTGCACATTTGTTGAAATTATTCACCGGTTTTAATAGGTTGGGGGAGAATTTTTTGTTTTTTTTCTCTATAGAAGAATATTCCATCTGAAAACAGTGACAATTTGGATTATTTTCCATGTATATCCCCTTTGTGTTTGTCTCATACTTAAGCTCTGGATAAGATTTTAAATACTGTAGTGAATAAAAGTAGTGAAAGTGGTAATACTTGTCTTTTGCAGACCTTAGCGAGAGCATAATCAGCTTTTTTTCAGTGTAGTGGCAACCGTTTTCTAATTATGAATGGCCTTTACAATGTTCAAGTAGGATCCTTTTATACCTTATTTTTCATCATTTTTATTGGGAAGGGATTTTGAATTTACAAATGCTCTTTTATACATCAATTGAGATAAACAGGTTTTTTGTCTTTCATTCAGTTCATAGTTTGTATCATTTATTGATTTTTGCATATTGAAACTCCCTTTAATCACTAAAGAAGAATCTCACTTGATTATGATGAATGTTCTTGTTTTATATTTATAGAACTGTGGATTGAACCCAGGGCCATGACCATGCTAGGCAATAACTATCACTTAACTACATCCCCAGTCCTTTCATTTTATCTTATCTTAATAGTTACACAGAATAAAGGATTTTATTTTGGCCTATTGATACATGCATATAACATACTTTGACTGTTTTCACACTCATGTTAGCTCTCTCCACCTTCCCTTTCTTTTTTCTTCTCATACCTTCCTGATTTCTAATCTTCCTTCCACTTTCCTTTTATCTCTCTTTTCCCTCTACTTCTCTTTTTAGATATTCCCTATGAGAGAAAATGTGCAAAATTTGATTTTTTGAGCATGCCTTATTTGCTTAACATTATGGTCTCCAATTCCACCCATTTTCCTACAGATTAAATGATTTTGTTTTCCTTCATGGTTGAATAATATTCTATAATGTATATAATATACTTTCTTTATCCATTCATCTGTTGACTGGCACTTAGGATCTTTCCATTACTTAGTTATTGTAAATTGCACTGTGATAAATATGGTTATTCAGATTTCACTATAGCATGTCAATTTAGGTTCTTTTAGGAATATACTGAGGAATCATATAGCTGAATAAAATACTGTTTCTATTTTTGGTTTTCTGAAGAACCTCCATACTGATTTCCATAGTGGCTATACTAATTTACAATCTTACCAGCAGTGTACAACTGCTCGTTTTTTTGTCATACCCTCACCAGTATGTGTTTTGTTTTGTTTTGTTTTGTTTTTTTTGTATTCTTGATTGGATCCCTTCCAACTAAGGTGAGATATGATAGTAATGTACTTTGAATTCACATTTCCCTGATTGAGAAAGATGTTGAAATATTTTAATGTATTTAGGAGCCAGCGGTCCTTCTTCTTAAAAGTGTCTATTCAATTTGTTTGCTCATTTAAATTTTGAGTTATTCATTTTTTGGTGTTAAGTTTTGAAAAAGTTATTTATACATTCTAAATATCATTCCTCTTTTGGAAGAGTAGCTGACAGATGTGTTCTCCCATACCGTATACTTTCTCCTCACTCTGTGACCTGTTTCCTTGGCTGTTCAGAGACTTTTTAATTTGATGTACTTCTGTTTGCTGATCTTATTATTTCCTGTGCTATTGGAGTATGTTCCAGACTCTTTTCCTGTGCCTATGACTTCAAGGGCTCTCCTTATAATTTCTTCTAGGAATTTCAAAATTTTAGAATTTATAACTAGGTCTTTCATACATTTTGAGTTTTACACAGAGTAAGAGATATAGATGAACCTCCAGTCTTCAACATAAGAACATCCGGTTGACTCTGCAACATTTATTAAAGAAGAGATATTTTTCCAGCATATACTTTTGGCCCATTTGTCAAGAATAAGATATCTAATTTGTGGATTTGATTCTGTGGCTTTGTTCCTATTCCACTGGTTTACATGTGCATTTTTATGTTACTACCATGCTACTGTTGTTACTATATGCTTTGTAGTGTATTTTGAAATTGAATTTTATTATGCTCAGAGCATTGCTATTTGTGCTCAGGATCATTTTCTCTATTTGGAGGCTTCTGTGATACCACTAAAGTTTACAGTTATTTTTTCCTAGCTCTGTGATGAAACTTATTGGAATTTGGATATGGATTGGATTGAATCTTTTGATTATTTTTTGGTAATATGGCCACTTTAACAATATTAATTCTACAGGCCCATTAACATGAACTTTGATGGTCTTTCCATGTTCATGTTGCACTTTCTTTTAATGTCTTCTTAAATTTCTACAGAATTCCATAATGTTTATTGTAGAGACATTTCACTTCTTTAATTAGGTTTATTTCTAGGTAATTGTTGAAGTTATTCTGAATGGAATTGGTTTTCTAATTTCTTTGAGTGTGTGTGTATGTAAGGGGGGACATTAGTGTTTAGGGAAGCCATTTAATTTTGTGTGTTGATATTTTTTCTTACCTTTTTACTGAATTTATCAGATCTAAAAATCTTCTGGTGAATTTTTTAGGGTCTTTTAAGTAAAGGATAATTTTTATTTGCAAATGTGGATAATTTGCCTTCTTTATGTCCTATTTTTATTCCTTTTATTCTTTTCTTGTGTCTAATTGTTCTAGGTAAAGTTCAAGTACCGTAATGAGCAAGAGTAGTGAGAGTGGACACCTTCTGAGGAAATGTCTTCAATTTTTTCCCCATCAGTATGAGGTTATCTCCAGGTTTCTTGTACAAGACTTTCATTACATGGTGGAAAAATATTTCTTCATATATTTTCTTCAAGATTTTTATCATAAAGTAATGCTGCATTTTGTCAAGGGGTTTTCCTGTATCTGTAGTAAATTTCATGTGATTTAGGCTGGGGATTTAGCTCAGTGCTTAGAGTGTTTGCCTCACAAGCATGAGGCCCTGAGTTAGATTCCCGGTACCAAAAAAAAAAAAAAAAAAAAGACCTAAATTTCATGTGATTTTTCTCTTTGGTCCGTCCTCTTTATGAGTTGTAGCATTTTTTTTTTATTTATGTATTTTGAAAGAGCCTTACAGTCCTAAAGTGAAACAAACTCAATAATATTGTATGACCTTTTAAAGTGTCATTAAATTTTATTTCCAATAAATTTTTGAGCACTTTTTGTTTATGATTATTATAGGCAGCAAAGTAAGGTAGAAATATTACAGGCAGTCAGACAGTGATGAGCCCTCAATGGAGTCAATAAACAGGACAACTATGGCTGGAGGCGCATCCATTGAAGGTCAGGTCTCAAAATAAGGATGGAAAGACCAGAGCCACACCCCTGGTTGAGGGACAAACAACGAATTGAAGATTACATCTGATAAAGTCTAGGTCACCCAGGAGGGTAATCCAACTCACCCTGGAATGTCCTTGTTCTCTCCTTGCCAATTTACTACATGACTTTCTTCCCCATTGGACCACTATTACCTAAACGACTACACTTGTAATATTATTGGTTAATCATCATTTTGACACACATTGTACCTGCCTCACAATTTTGCTCTATAAAACTTCCCCTGAAGGGTGGGCTCGTTGGCAACCCACTAGGGTCCCCTCCTGTCTCTCAGGAGCTCTCTTTCTCTCTCCCAATAAAATTCCTACTCTTAACCTCCTTTGTTCCTTAGAATTCATTCTTCAACTTTGGGGAACACGAACTCAGCGAAACTGACATCTAGCAGGTTGGGAGTTATATTTTTTCCCCTATATCATGATCATCAATGATATTTGTCTATACTTGTTGTTTTTGAGTCTTTATCCACTTTTAATATCAAGGTGATTCTCTCTTCATAGAATGTATTTGGAAGCATTCCTTCTATTTCTGTTTCCTAGATAAATTTGAGGACCAATATTGTTTGTTCTTTTTCAAATGCCTGGTAAAATTCAACAGTAAATTCTTCCAGTGCTAGGCTTTTCTTTGTTGGGACTTTTTTTTTTATTACTGCTTTCAATATAATTGTTTGCTACTGACCTCTTTAGATATTTTATATACTCTTTATTTAGTTGTGGTAGGTAATATGTTTTCATGTGTATTTGTGGTTCTTGATCTATAAGAGAGGGAGAAAAAGAGAAGAAAAAACTGAAAGAAAAGTGGGTAAAATGGGAAAGAAAAGACTAAAACGAGAAAAGTAAAATCATTCTGAATGAGAAGAAAGACTGAATATAGAAATAAAATCAATTAAATGCAAGGAAAAATGAGAAAGCATTTTAAAAGAGAATTATATTAAAAAAGCATGACTGTAGGTACCAATAGATGAAAAATTGTGAAATAAATAATAGAACAAATTAAAAAAAAAAAGATGGTCAATTCTGTTCACTTAGTCTCACATTGTGTCAAAGAAGTTAGGAAAATTCAGTGTTTGTTTCCAGCATGCTACATTTTTTTTTTTTTTTTCTGAGCAAGCTGAGATAATGATGGGTGTATGCCGGATATAGCCAGGACCTTTTGTCTCCAGCTCAGGCTCAGCAGTGTCTGGAGGATGCAGGGCAGGTACACAGTCATTCCACATGCTCTTTCAGCATTTCTAACAGTGTAGTGAAAATCAACACTAGCCCTTTTTAGTGGTTTGGGTTGGCAGCCTCGGGTCCATGCAGGGCAGGTATTCTGCTTCTCCAAGATTCCTTGGCCTGTATGGCTAAAGGTAATAGCTGTGCTTAGACTGCACCCTACACATTTTAGTGCCTTTAATTTTGTGTCCGTACTGTCCCAATAAGGTTTCTTTTTATCCCAGATGAAGCTAGAATGCATATCTGGGGACATGACAAATAGTCAAGTTGTAGCATGGCTGTAAATCCTTTAGAAACCCCAGAGGACGCAAGGAGTAATTAGATCATTGAGTCCTGCACTGGATAAGTGTGCAAGAGCATGGAGAATTCTGTAATCATGTCTCAGGTGCACAATGTTTTCAAGTACACCGTTTTCATTTCTAGCTATGGAGGATTTGTCCATGTGCAGTCTCCACTCACCTCTCTGTTCTAGCCTGTGCTCCCTGCTGCTGAAACTTCTAGATGAGATCCCATTTCTCAGCCCCCTCAGGGAAGACTGTCTTGTATGGTCTTTTCCCCCAGTGTTCAGTTTAGTAGATGATCCAACTGGAGTCCTAACTGTTGCTGCGTTAAGCTTTTCAATCCCCAGTGGAAATCATTTCCTAACAGTAAGACTCTTTTGTGGCTATAGGCAAGGTACTAAGCCAGATCGCTTTGCAGGAGGAGTCACTTTTACACATAATTTCAAGCTGAGGCCAAAGCTTGTGTGGCTTGTGGTTTTGCTTCACCAATAGGCTCATTGGTGAGTTTATAATATCTAGAATTTTTTTAATTGTCCATAACCCCCTATTTCAGACTTTGTGATCATGATTTAGGGGAAAAAAATACAACTCCCAACCGGCTAGATGTCTTGTATTCCCCGAAGTGAAATAATGAATTCTAAGGAACAAAGGAGGTTAAGAATTGGAAATTTATTGAGAGAAAGAGAGCTCCTGAGAGACAGGAGGGGACCCGAGTGGGTTGCCAATGAGATCACTCTTCAGGGGAAGTTTTATGGAGCAAAACTGCAAGGCAGGTACAATGCGGGTCAAAATGATGATTAACCAATAATATTACAAGTGTAGTTGACGTAGGAATAGGGTGTGGCCTGACCTGGCTGGAAGGATGAACATGACCTTGGGGGAGTGGCCTTGACCTGACATCAGCCTGGGGTGCAAAATTCCAATCACCCCTCTACTCACAGGATTGGAAAACTCTCACAAGAACAGGATCTAGATAAATATGAATGGCACCACGAGCTCTGTCTCACCTCCCCCCTTTTTTTTCCTACAGAGCCACTAGGGAAGGAGCTCTCCCTGCTCTCTCCCATGGAAGATGGTATCTGCATACCCAGCCCCAAGGCTATCATGCCTTTTTGTGGTAACCCCTACTGTGTCTTTTAGGCCCAGTGCACATTTTGCTGTTTCTATCATTATGCTCAACTTTCCTTTTTTTCTTTTCTCTATAATTTTAAATTAAACTTTAGAACTACTTTTGTCCCCCTCATTCAATTCTTTGTTTGAGGAGGGGAAGAACCTAGGAATATCGGAAACTACCCAATAACATAGTCACTTAGGTAATATTGATCCAATGGGGAAGAAGGTCATGTAGCAAATGGTTATGGAAAGAATAAAGACATTCCAAGATGGGGTGCACCTGGAGGTCTTGATCGCCCACCTGGGTGACCTGGACTTTATCAGATCAGATGAGTGTGATCTTCAGTTCATTGTTTATCCCTCAGCCAGGGTGTAGCTCTGGTCATTCCATCTTTATCTCGAGGCCTGACCTTCAATAGATGTGCCTTTAGCCATAGTTGTAGTGTATTCTCCTCTTGTGCATTGACTCGGTTGAGGGCCCAGCTCTGTCTGACTGCCTGCAATATTTCTACCTTACTTAGCTGTCTATAATAACCATTGCTCCCCATTCGGGCAGCTGCTGTTGAAGTTACGGTGATTGCTCTTTACCATTCTCTGCATTGTTTTTATGTATTGTGCTAATTATTATTTCATTTGTTGATTCATTGTCAGAATATTTCTTGACTTTTGGTGCTTGGTGGAAGTCTTTTTTATTGAGCTCTCTCTTCAACAAAAGTTGAGGTTGAGGTGAGCTGCACAAAAGTTAATTCCATTTTGGCAATCTAGAAGCATTTTTATTTGCAATCTTCCTGCTTTATCCTCCCCAAGAATGACAAGCATGTACCACTGTAACGTGATGACTGGTTAGCATTTTGTTGAGGTTTTTTTTTTTTTGTTTTGTTTTGTTTTGTTTTAGTTTCTGTTTCTGTTTTGTTTTGTTCTTTTACATCTTTGTTCACCAAAGTTATTAGCCTGTCTTTTTATTGTTGCATTCTTATCTGTTTTTGCTACAAGGTTTATTTGGCTTTTCAGAATTATATTTCATCAAAAAATTGGATACTCCCTTGCCAAATCAGGCTAATTCAGATGATTAACAATTGCAATCAGTAATTAAAAAATAATTATTGACTCCTTGTTAGATCTAATTACATTCCTCATATTATCTTCTTAATTCCCTAAAACAACAAATGCATTGGTTACCATAATTACTACCACCTTACAAAGAAGCAATCTAAGGTAGTTTCAAAGCACACTTCCTCACAGAAGATCATATCTCAACATTAAAGATTAACATCTGTGTCCTCTTACTTTAAGAAGTCATATTAGTACAGTTAGAAACAAAGAGGCTGAATAAGTCACTCCCTTCCCCAAGATTCAGCTGTACACATCACCTTAATTGTTATCTATGCTTCCATTTTCTGAAAAGAGGTACAAAATAAAATAACAAAATCCTGAGTGACTGCCCTGACCTAGGGGGCAGAACTCTGGCTCCAATGAGAAATTCAGTAGGAGGCACCTAAAGGTCAGAGGTGTCTGGGCTTTAAATTCAAAAAGGCTGAGTTAGCAAGCTCGTTTTTTGACCTTTTTGCCCTTTTCCCTTTCCCCATCTCTGCTGCTACCTTACCAGTTATCTCTAATAAATGGAGCTACTTACTACTTACCATGGAGTGTACACTTCACAATTCTTTCCTTGTTGTACATAAGAACCTGGACTAATATGCCTAAAGTGTTAATTTTGTGAAGGAATGGAATGGAATGGAATGGAATTTGTCTCCTATACTCACCATTTTATCACTATAACCTGTGAAAGGCTTTATCTCTGTTATTAGTGTTAATTTTGTGAAGGAATGGAATTTGTCTCCTATACTCACCATTTTATCACTATAACCTGTGAAAGGCTTTATCTCTGTTATTATTATTTCTTGAACAAATAACATTATTCAATTTAAGCTGTTGGTCTTTATTCTAATAAAGAAAATGAGAATGGAAAGACATATTTGGAATTGATCTGATGTTACCTGGAACTTTTTACTTATATATTCAACAAATATTTAATGCATATTCACTGTCATTGTCACTGATTGTTATGGTTTCTGATATATAATATTTCCCCCAAATCTTATGCTCTCAGAGCTTGTACTTTAGGAAGCTGATTGGATCGTGGAGGTGCTCTGCTCACCAGTGGATTAGTCCATTGCTAAATTCTCATGGAGATGTATTATTTAAGAGATGGGGCCCATCTGGAGGAAGTGGACACTTGGGAGTGTAACTCCGGAGGATATATCTTTTGTTCCAACTCTTTCCTTCTTTCACTTTTATGTTGCTGTCATAGAGAACTCTCCTCCACTATGCCCTTCTGTCATGCCATTTCTGCCCTAGAGCTAGCTGACCGTGGCCTGAATCCCATGAAGCCATAAGCGAAATAAACTTCTTTCCACCATGGGTGTCAGATATTTTGTCCCAGCAACAGGAAAGCTAACTAAAACATTTATACTGAGGATATAATTATTCAAGAGTCTAATTATTATAGACAGCTAAATTAGGTAGAAATATCATAGGCAGTCAGACAGAGCTGGGCCCTCGATAGAGTCAATACACAAGGAGAGAATACATTACAACTATGTCTAGAGGTACATTCACTGAAGGTCAGGCCTCAAGGATGGAATGGCCAGAGCTACAACCCTGGTCCAGGGATAAACAATGAACTGAAGATCACACTCATCCAATTTGACAAAGTCTAGATAGACATCTGTCACCCAGGTGGGCGACCAAGACCCCATCCTGGAATGCCCTTGTTCTGTCTTTTTCCATTTGCTACTCGACCTTCTCCTCCATTGGATCAATATTACCTAACCAACTACACTTGCAATATTACTGGCTAATCATAATTTTGACACACATTGAACTTGCCTTGTGATTTTGCTCTATAAAACGTCCCCTGAAAAGTGGGCTCGTTGCCAACTCACTCAGGTCCCCTCCTGTCTCTCAGGAGTTCTCTTTCTCTCTCTCATTAAATTTCCTACTCTTAACGTCCTTTGTTCCTTAGAATTCATTCTTCAACTTCAGGGAACACAAACTCAGCATAACTGACATCTAGCAGATTAGGAGATATATCCTTTCCCCTATATCATAATGACACCACTGGCTTCAGTGGTTTACAGCATGGTATGAATACATGGAATGCCTAGTAGAATATGTGTGGTGAAAAAAGAGAAGAGAATTGTTACCTGAATTGTGGGAAGACTCCCACTAAGATCTGATATCAAGCGTAAAGCTTTTTAAAACATAGTGGCATACACCTATAATCCCAGTACTTTGAAAGACTGAGGCAAGAAGGTCACAAATTCAAGCCCAAACTGGGCAAATTAGCAAGATCCTGTCTAAAAAAAAAAAAAAAAATTAAGAGGGCTGAGCATGCAGCTCAATGTGAAGGTTTTGGGCTCAATCCCCAATACTGAAAACAAAAATCTGGGATATAAAAATGAAGTGCCAAGGAAGAATAAAATTACCAACAGAATGGTTAAAATAAGATTGTCAAATGCCACAAAAATTTTTTATTTTTTTTTTGTGGTGCCGGGGATTGAACTCAGGCCCTTGTGCTTGCAAGGCAAGCACTCTAATCACTGAGCTAAATCCCCAGCCCCAACCACAAAAATTTTAAACACAGAATTAACATAATGACAAATTTTCCCAATTGATAGTCTATGAGCTACCACTTGGAGTGGCACAATGGCAGTCAGATTTCAATAACCATTAAAATTCAAGATAGTCATAGTAGTAATCTTGGTAAGCCTTGTACTTTTATTTTTGGTTGAGTTCTAAACACACCATTAAATATTTTAAGCAAATAAATACATGTTGATTTTTGCATGAATGAAGTGATAATTGAATGCACAGTCACTATTACTTTATCTATATAGTTTTATTCTCAATTTCTCCTAATACGAAATTTCTTCATATCTTTTAAATAAATTACTAGGCTATCTTCCACTTGTGTGTCTGTTCTCACTGTATGCACCACCTGAAATGATCCTATTATTACAGATAGCTAAATTAGGTAGGAACAGTAGAGGCAGTCAGACAGGCTGGGCCCTCAATGGAGTCAATACACAAGAGGAGAATACACTACAACTATGGCTAGAGGCACATTCATTGAAGGTCAGGCCTCAAGATAAGGCCAAGGGATAAACAATGAACTGAAGATTACACTCATCTGATCTGATAAAGTCTAGGTTACCCAGATGGGTGACCAAGACCTCTAGGTCCATCCCATCCTGGAATGTCTTTATTCTTTTCATGTCCATTTACTATGTGACCTTCTTCCCCACTGGATCAATATTACCTAAGCAACTACACTTGGAATATTATTGGTTAATCTTCATTTTGACACACATTGTACCTGCCTCACAATTTTGCTCTATAAAACTTCCCCTGAAAAGTGGGCTGGCTAGTTGGCAACCCACTCCAGTCCCCTTCTGTTTCTCAGGAGCTCTCTTTCTCTCTCTCAATAAATTTCCTACTCTTAACCTCCTTTGTTCCTTAGAATTCTATCTTTGACTTCAGGGAACACAAACTCAGTGTAACTGACATCTAGCAGTTTGGAGTCATATTTTTTCCCCTTATATTACTATTTAAACTTTTTTTTTTTTTTGTGGGCTATACCTATAGCACAAATTCTATATATTTAACCTCCTCATGAAAGGCTCTTCAATTTTTATGTATCAAAATTATTTCCTCCTTTTTTGATTTATTATACAGCATTCAAGGTCCCTGCTAAATATTTTCAACTTAGATTGACCATTTGCTCTTGTCTTTATTTTCTATATATATAAAAAAAATGGCAGTGTCTGAGGAAATCTACACATTGATGCACATCACAATTACATGTTTAAAACATGCATAATAACTTCATATAACTATATATAAAATTTAACATTGAGGTAAATGCAGCTAGAATGCAAAATTCCCTTAGTATATTATAAAAATTCATTGTTTCTTTATTTTTGTTATTATTCTCCAACATTGACGTGCGTGTCTTTTTCCACATTCTAGAAATAATGCTGGTTTAAGAATAAAAAAGGAAAATTAAAATACTGGTTTGCTGATTGCCTCACTTGATAAGCATGCATATTGTCTAAATAATTTATTTAGTCAATCTTGTAAATGTTGACTTTTGTCTTGCTAGAAACTGAATGTGCTGTTTATTGCTAACGTCTTTTGAACTGGATAGTTTTGTTATATTGTTATGGTAGTATATAAATAGTGCTGAAGTGGGGATTTAAAATGCTGTATAGACATAGGAAACAATCACTATTTCTTAGGATATTTATTTTTTAGAAACTAATTGAATCTTTTTTCATTATTATTGATAAGCATATGTGGAGTTTCTAAATTTCCATTATTCAGGGTTCAAAATAAGTCAGAATACAAATACATGAATATTAAACCATTTCAGGCACCAAAATATAAAAAAATACTCTAGATTTTTCTGATTTTTCAACTTCACCATGTAGCTCCTTGAATTCATAACTTTCAGCGATTATCCTGGACCATGTTTTCACTGTGCTTTATGAGTTTACCAGAGCTTAGAGCTTGAAATAATTGGGGAGCAGGTGAGTTAGGCAAGGCCTGGGTGGCTTTCCGAATGGAATGTAGTAGAATACTTTCATTCTTTTATTTGTTGCATAATCCTTCCATACTGTTGAGTCCAAACCACACTCCCAAGCCTTATAACTTTTCTGCACCTTTTTTTTTCCTGTTTCTTTTCCTTTCTTGATTTCATTTCTCATATCCATTACCCAAGTAAAAAACAGAAAGGGCCAAGATTTATTTGATTTTCCTATATCAAACATGAAGCCAGATTGTGTGTGTGTATGTATGTGTGTGAGAGAGAGAGAGAAGAAAGAATAATTTTAATTGAATGTTTTTTTATTAATGTGACAATTAATCCTGATATGTCAACTTTATTGAATTAAGAAATGCCTAGCAGAATAGTGATATGCAGTCTTGTATGGTGCCATTTCCCTTCTTTGCTCCCTGGTCATCATGAAATAAGCAGCTTTTCTCTGTCACACCCTTCAGACATAATGTTCCTACCTTGGAGCTATCTAACTATAGACTGAATCTCATCAAAACATCAGCTAAATTAAACCTTTTCTCCTTTAACTTGTGTCAGCTATTGTGTCTCAGGGATACAAAAATTGATTAATACTAAAAATTGTTATCAGAGAAGTGGGGTCATGCTCTGACAGTACAAGACAATATGGTTTAGAAGTCTTTGAAACTGGTTTTCAGGAAGAGTTTGGTAAAGTTTGGAGATGCTGGATGGAGAAGCACTAATGTTGTGAGTAGAGATTGATTCATGATTCTAGTCAGAGACCAGAAAAACAATAATAATAGGAATGTGGGCACTAAAGACAAGGCACAGAAGGTATCAAATGGGACAAAGATTCCATTGGCAGTTGAATTAGAGAGAATGTGTGCTACACTCTGGCAGAAAATCTGTCTTCCATTGGTGTACATCCTGAGATTTTTTAAGAGACCAAGATTAAGAGCAGGGAATAATCAATCTGGTGGAGGAAATTTCAAAAGGGTCCAGTATTCAGTCATTGGCACGGGTATTATTGACTTCTTCTTGACAGATTGATTTTGAAAATGAGAGGCAATTGTAGAGCAGAAAAATCTGAAACACTTAAATTTTGGCCCAAAGGGAACCATGTGTAAATTTGGGGGCAAAGGTGATATGGCTGATAAAGATATTAATGCCTTTAAAAAGAAACTAAATGCTTTGTATAGGGACAAGAAAAAAGATACCTTGAGAGAATGTGAAGAATCTGCAAGACTCCAACCACTGCAGAATCAAGGATTAAAAAGTAGAAAACTTTCATTTGAGAAGAATCCCTGGGATCCCTACTCTCATAGTCCTCCTAAGAAATTGGTTCCCCAGGTTTCATTTCATCACGCTCCACCACTCAGTAACCCAAAGACATCTGCAAGCATGGTGCAAGGAGCCCTAGCTACTGCTTCAGTTAACAGTAGACAGTGGCATTGTATACGTGGTGGTGGTTTTACTAGCATGCAGAATGAAAAAGTTTCAGGGTCAAGGAGGCTTCAAACCCGATTTCAAAGGAGGCTTGGAAGTCTAGACAAGGAGCCTCCTCTGAGGGCAAGCATGAAGCTGTGGGAATGAAAAGAGAAGTGCAGTGGAGATCCCTGGAATTTAAAGATGACGGGAATGTGGAATGACTGCCAAGTAAATGTGTAGGTAGTGAGCGGACTCAACACAAGAGAGTAACCATGTAGGCTGGAATCAGCAAAGCCATAGGCTTGCAGTCACCCAAACCCTTTGGAACTCACATTTTACTACTTTGTGCCTTGGATATCAGATATGGAGCTACAGGATTTAATGATTTTCATACTCTGTTTTAGTCTTGTGTTGGTCCAATAATTTTCTAGCCCACTGTTTTTCCCTTTTGGGTTGGGAATGTTTACTCTGTACCATTATACCTTGAAGTTATGTATCTGTTCTTGGTTTTTACAGATGCTCATAGCTAGAAGTTTGCCTTGAGTCTCAGAAGAAGCATTGACTTGGACTTTTGAAAAATGGTGCATAGCTGGGAATTTAGTTCAGTGGTTAGAGTGCTTGCCCAGAAAGCACAAGGCCCTGAGTTCAATCCCTGGCACAAAGAAAAAAAAAAAAAAAAGAAAGAAAGAAAGAAAAGAAAAATGGTGCAACTGTTGTGACATTAGAGAAGGGATTGTTTCTGGTTATGCATGGGATAATGCTATTGTGTTAGGCAGAATTATGAATTTGCTGGTATCTTTATTTAGAGATTAGGTGTAGTTTAATGATGTGTATTTAGGTGTTAATTTGGCAATGGTTTAATTGCAGCTATTACTCTTGTTGTCTACTTCATTGGAGTAAGAAAAAGATCGCACGCTACTGAAGAACATACCTGAGTATTTTTGGGTAAGTCATGGTGACATAACCTTACATATTACATATATAGTTTCTGCCTGATCCTCTCTGGTACTGCTTCCTGCTCCATTCCACAGCTGGCACGGACTAAGCAGCTTTGTCCCACCATACACTTCTATCATGGTGTTCTTGCCTTTGAGTTAACTGACCATGAATGGAATCCTTCCAGACCTTAAACTAAGTTAAACCTTCCTTCCTTTAGGTTGTGTGTATTGGGCATTTTGTCTCAGTGATAGGAAAGTATGAAAATCTCTATTTCACAAACGAAGTTAAGTGGTATAACTGAAGTCACATAAACAATAATGAACAGACTCACATTTTCTGTCTTATAGTACAGAATGGTTTGCAGATTAAATAAATATAAACCTACATCTCACTAATACCAAATTTATGTTCTTAACCATTGTGCTTGCTATATTGTTTTGATTAATTTGCTTATTGACCAACCCATCATCTAAGTTTTCATCCAGGTAAGTGATTATAATGTGGAATGCAGTAGGCCTTTGGGAAAGTACTGGGTACTTTTATTGTTGTTAAAAATCCTGGATAATCAAGATTTAAGCCTCTCAATATCAATTTTATATATTCCAGATCTCTGCTTTTACTCCAGTTGTTACTCAGCCCATATAAGATAAGAACATAAGGAGTCTACCTAAGTCCACATGTCTAGTATTAACTATGGTTCCACATGGATACTGAAAATTTAGAGTCATATTTTCTTCATAAACAGTTTCCCTATAAACTATTGATTTGTGGTTCATAAGCAAATTCTGCCTGGGAGTCACATTGATTGACTAGTTATGCAGTGATCCAAACAATAGTATTTTCTGTCTACCTCTTTGTTCAAACTCTTTCTTTTTATAGTAATAAAAATAATATTTATTAAATCCCGTACTATCTAGTAAGACAGTTGCATTATCTCTTTAATTTATAAAACTATCGCAAGTGTCATATTCTTTTCTTATTTTTATTTGGCAGCTGAAGAAAATAAAGGCTAAAAGAATAAAACTAGATTTCAAATATGGCTAATATAAGTAAGACCTAATACTTCTTCCAAAAAATCAGTGAAAATAAACTCCAGTATGACATTTTTATGATCAGACTGGAGAATGAACCCTGTCCTCAAACTTGCAATACTCTTTCTCAGTCTCCCAGAGAAATGCAATAAAAAAGGTGCAACATTATGCCCACCTGGTATGACAATTCTTATCACAAATTTTGCTCTAACATTATATTGCTTAAATTTATCAGTAGTGACAATAAAAAATTTAAAATACCCAGTGAAGTTAAAAGAAAAAAAGCTTATCAATATCTTCCATAATATGGGAGATCATATTGACAATGATAGACCAGAAATATTTTGATAGTACTAGCAATATTGAGTGGTGACATTAGTAATACAACAAAATCCTCAAACACTGAAGTAAGCATCTACTTCTATAAGTGTGTAAACATGCAACACATTTCCATTAATGGACATTTAGTGTTAGCAGCAAAAGTACAAAATAATTTGGCAGTGATTAACCCTAAAAAAATAGCAACATATAAGCTTCCTGACAAATAATTCAAAATAAATATTTTAAGTTACCTCAGTAACTTCAAGAAAATACAGAGAAACAATTGTTGAAATGCTGAAGAAAAAATGATAAAATGATGAGCTTAGTGAGAAAGTGTAAAGCATATATACATACAAAATCAGACAAATTTTTTGAACTGAAAAATACAATGAACAAAAATGAAAATTTTGTACACACCAACAGCAATCAGAAAAAAAAAAATCTATGAACCTAGCAATAGGTTATTTGAAAGAATATAAGAGAAGATGAAAATACTATAACGAAATCTTAATGAATTTATAAGACACCATAAAATTTAAAAATGTAAATGTCATAGGAAATCAAGAGGGCGGAGAAAGTAAAATGGTTCAATGATCTAAATATAAGAACAGAAACGCTTAACCTGCTGGAAAATAAAGTAGACAAAACTATTGATGTCATAGGTGTAGGCAAAGAACTTCTGGGCAGAATCCCAATTGTACAAGAAACAACATCAAAAATCAACAAATAGGATTATATCACATTTTAAAGCTTCTGCCCAGGAAAAGAAATCAACAGAGTGAAGAGACAACCTAGAGAATGGGAAAAATATTTTGCCATCTACCTCTCAGACACATGATTAATATCTAGAATACATAAATAACTCAAAACTTCGACACCCCCCATAAAAAGACTTAATCATAGAAAGAAAAATTGAAATGAAGAAACACTTTTCAGAAGAAGAAGTAAAAATGGATGATAAATACATGAAACATGTTCAACATCTCCAGCCACTGGAGAAATGCAAATCAAAATAACACTGCGATTTATCTTATGCCAGAAAGAATGGCAATCATCAAGAAATAAAATAATAGCAAATAGTGACAAGGCTGTAGGGATATATGACCCCTTCTACACAATTTGTCTAGTATGACTTCCATGGAAATTAGTATGGAGATTCCTCATAAAACTTGAAATAGAAATTCAATTTGATCCAACTATTCCTCTATTATGTATCTTTCCAAAAGTGTTAAGACATCATAGTACATTGATACATGCATATCCATATTTACAGCAGCACAATTCATAATGGCCAAATCATGGTAGCAGCCTACATGTTTACTAACAGATGAATGGATAAAGAAAATGTAGTATATATTCACAGCCGAGTACTACTCTGCTATAAAAAAGGAGTCATTTGTAGGAAAATGTAACTTTGAATCCACAAAGTTAAGCAAAATAAATCAGATACACAAGCTCAAATGTGTAGTTTTTTTTTAATATGAGCAGCCCAAAGTATAAATAAATTAGAGAGCAAATTAAAAGATATATAATAGGAAACAGGGAAGTCAATATTTTTGCAAATGAGAAGGGAACCAAGAGGTGTTGGGAGGAGGGAAGAAGGAAGGAGAAAGGGATATAAAAATAATCAAGATGTGTCGTGTACATATACCAACTACCAACAAGGAATTTATTCATTCTGTACCACAAAGATGTACTAATTCAAACAGTTCAAGGGAAAATACTGACAGAGAGAATACTTTATTGATCAAAAATACCTTTCATAACCTGAGGAGAAATAAAGACTTTTCCAGATCCGTAAAACTCAGTGAGTTCACCAGTACCAGACCTGTTTAAAAGAAAGTATGAAATTCTTTAGGGTGATAAAATGATCTTAATTAGTAACATGAAGGTACCAAAATATATTGAACTTATTAGTAAAATTCAAATTCAGTATACTCTAATATATAATGACAGTGTACCAAGAACACATATCATTAGGTTAGTGTGACAAAACAAAACTATAAAAATAACACTTGGAAAAAAAATTGAAGAAGGATATCTGTGATCTTTAATTGCAATATGCCAATTTAACTTGAATCAGAATCACCGAGAAGATTACTTAAACTCTGGAGGTGTCTGTGGATGATTGACACGGAGGCCACAAACTGAGGACAGAAGATACTCCTGGGAGATGGGTGGCACCAACCAATAGGCTTGTAGCCTGAATACAGTAAGTAGGTACTGAAGTAGAAAGCCTGTCCTTTTTCCTTTGGTGGAGCTGTTTTCATCTCTAGTTCCTTTCGGCTCCCAGTGTACACTCTGTAGTCTTCACCTTCCCAACACACACTTGCAAAGGATTCTAGAGCAAGCTCCAGGCCTTCGACCTTTGCCTGCAATCTCTGGTCCTCCAGTGCACAGACGGCCATTTTGCATTCTTTCACTTTTGATCTGGCAGACAGCCTTCGGGTGCCTTCTGCTTCCAATCCTTTAAGGCTACTTAGTAAATCAGTGGACTAATCATGCATATATTTTATATTAAATCTGTTCCTTTAGTCAACCTTAACTATTACAAAATGCAATATAAAAGTATATATTGTTGCATCAAAAATTTGACATCTAAATCATATGAAATAAAAAGAAGATTTTTTCTAATAAAATCAAGTTTTAATCATTATAAAATAATGTGTTGTAACCATGAGGTGTTTTTTTTTTTGTGCACTTCATGACAATGGTAAAGCAAAAATGTATAGTTAATACACAAAAAAGTAACAAATCAAATAATATTGCTTGAAAAATCATATAATAACAGGAAAGGTAGAAAGGGGAGGAAGAATGAAACAAAACAACAGTATTAAGTACTTACCTAACAATAATTAACTTGAATGTAAATGAATGAAATCCTCCAATCAAAAGACAGACAAGAGATGGAGGGTTCGTTAAGTGTGTGTTTAGCATGTGTACAGTCTTAGGTTCAATCACCGACACCAACAGGTAAGAAAATGTAAAAGAAAGGGAGTGGCTGAATGAATAAGTAAATCACTAACCAACTCTTCGCCCACTTGAAGAGACTTACCTTACCTGAAAGCACACACATGGGCTTCAAGTGAGGGAAAGGAAAAAATATTCAATAAAAATGGAAATCATATGAGATTAGGTATAGTTATAATTATTTTAGATAAAATAGACTTTGAGTCACATTACTAACTTGAGAAAATAACTAAGGGCGTTAATATCATACTGTAACACCAAAGCAACCCTGCTTTTTAACAAATATTTTCTATATAATTAGCAAATAATCATTTATGTTTATGGAGCACAATGTAGCATTTTGATACAGGTGTACATCGTGGAATCACCAAATGAGACTATCTAACATATCATTCACCTTACATATTTACCATTTGTGGTAAGAAACATTAAAAATGCACTCATATAACAATTAAGAAATACACATCATATTAACTGTGATTGCCATGACTGCAGCATTATTCACAAGATCCAAGATAAGGAAACAACCAAAATGTCCATCAGTGGATGAGAGAATTAAAAAATATGGTACATATACACACAGTTGAATACTATTCTGTATTAAAAAATACAGACAATCCTGTCACTTGCAATAGAATGGATGAAACTGGAAATCATCATGTTAAATGAAATAAGGTAGGCACGACCAGATGAATACTATGTGATTCTACACTTAGAATCTAAAATTCAAACTTAGAAGTAGAGTAAAATTCCATTTACCAGAGACTGACGAGAGTCAGGCTGAAAGGGAAAATAGGAGATATTGGTCAAAGGACACAAAGTTCAATTAGATGGAAGAAATAAATTCAGGTGGTCTATTTTACTATGGTAAACTCTGCTTATATCTATTTTGTAAATTGGGGTTATGCAAAGAGTTTCAACTAATAACAGGACGTGGCAGCAAACTACTCTACCAAAGAGATTTAAAATTCCTTTCGTCTCTGAGGCTTGGAGTTACTAGTACGATCCTTAACCCTGTCATTTGGCAGCTATGATGAGTTCATGGTTAGAAAATTAACTGCCAGCCTTGCAAGAATTTTTGTTTAGCCATTGCTTATGGTTCATACCACGGCCTTGATGCTGCTCTCATTGCTTTGCAGCAATTATTAGCTTAAATGTTTGGAGAAACACTATGAATTAGTTACTATGTTCACCCCAGTATTACAGAAGAGTGAGGAAAAAGTGGTTAAGAAATTTTCCCGGAGCAGCAAAAGGTGAAGGAAATGGCACTTACACTTCGTTAAGGTCTCACTTCACAGTTTGATGATACCATCTTTCCATATTAACGAAGCATTTCTGTGTTAATGAAGTTCTACTAGTACAAGTCATTTTTATAGGGCTTTGAACTACCAGGTGCAAAAGTCATCTACGCACTATTTACTTCCTTTCGTATCATGAGTGAAGCATTTTGAGACTCCTGGTCAGACTATGAAGATGGAAACTTGAGTACAAATTACTCTTTCTGTGGTTTTGCTTTCTTACATTTTCTGATGTAAGCAACTATTCTTACATATAAGCTAGTGAATACTTCCTACATAAAGCAATTAGCTGACTAGGCAATAAATTAAGAACTGTGGTGCTTCCAAACTTAAGCCTTAACAAGACTTGACAATTAACTCTGCAGACCCACGATGGCATCATTCCCAAAAGTAAATTATGTCATTTTGATAAATGCATCCTGTTGAGATTTTTTTTCTCAAGCATATGATTTTACCAATATCTGTTAGAACAATTATTGTGGTGGTTTCTCTCCTAGACCTACAAATATGTATGTCTATTTATAAAACTCATGAACATGTGCTTATGAACATAGAGAGTACTGCTTTACTCATCAAATAGTGATCCAGAATATGACCGCACAACATGTTCTCTAGAAGCTCTGCAGTACTGGTGAGCGCAATGAAGTACACATGTAGGTAAGGCAGGTTTAATTCCCTTCAGATTCACAAATAAGGTGGAGAGTCCAGTAGAAGTTTATTGACCTTATTGGGATACCTAAATAATTTCCAGAGTGGATAACTGGAAAATTAATTTTAATTTACATGGTGGTAAAGACAATAAAAATCCCTTCAATGTTTAAACATATTTCTATCATTAATAAACTGAAGATGTGTATACATTTGAGAAAGCTAATTACACTACTGTTATGGTTTAGATTAAAAATGACCCCCAAAAGTCTCCTGTTCAGAGGTGGGGCTCCCGGGTGGTAATCAGACCATGAGATGCTATACTCTTCAGTGGTCCATTGATGAGTTCACAGCTGACTGTGCGGTCTGAGGTGGGCCCTGCTTGGAAGAGGCTGGTTATTAGGGGTGACTTGGAAGGGAATGAATTTTCCTCCTTTCCCCCCTCTTCTTCTCTTTCCTCTTCCACTTCTGTCTCCTCCATCTCTTCCTTCTCCTCCCTCTACCCCACTCCTTCTCCATAATGGCTGCCAAGGTGTGAGCAGCTTTCCTCCACCGCACTTTCAAAATGCCATTTCTGCCTTGGAGCCTGTTGACAACAGTGGAAGCACTGAAACTGTGAGCCAAAATAGACTTCTCCTCCTTTAAGTTGCAGGCGTTATGTATTTTGTCCCAGGGAAGGGAAAGCTGACTAATACAACTACTGAAAACATCCCATTTTATAAATGTTCTACATTCATTCAATGTGATTCCAAGGTCATCAGGATACTAAGAAAGAGATTCTGAAATTATTTATAATATTGGAAGACAAGATTCATGAAAACAAGTAGAAAGAAGAAAACTTATTTCGTCTGAAATTCAGAAGACTAAGGAGTAATTTAATGTATTTCACATAAGTGAAGGTCTGTTATACAGAGAACAATATGCTCCTGTCTTTCATCTGTGCTGAAGGAGCAAACCCAAAGAAAATGACTGAGACTATTAAATCATGGATTAACTAAAATAAGCAATCAGCTGAGAAAACACAAGGGTCAGTGATGTGATGTCAGTTTTTTTAAGGATGAATAAAGTACTGTGAAAAAAAAAAGGAAGACAATGTTTAAGAAATTTCAAGTATTTTACAGATAGAGACTTTACTAATATTCAATAACATTTAATCATCTGATTGGCTCTTCTGGTAATCTGGAGAAATTTAAAATCTGTGGTACTCAAGATTTAAGGGGAACTTGCCTTGCAGACTTAAGAAATCCTGGTATTAAGATTTCTAGGAACAAGAGAGTGTGTGTTATCACCTGAAGCTGCTATGCATAGAAGGCAAATGAAGAGACAACACATGTGTGCTTCAGTCCACCTTGAAAACACACATGCACAGGCAAGTATCTCAGCGCGACAGAAAACCTTTCCACTACTTTAAAACATATAGACCTATGCAATAAGAGAGCAAGAATTGATAAGTAGATGGTTTTTGCAGGTATAGTATTTCTCAAATTTTACAAATCCTGTCATTCTGAAAGTAAAAAAAAATCCATAACCTCTATAAATACTTAATAGGATAATGTCCTTAGGACATTTTAATTTTAAAAATACATCAGATGTTTCATGTGTTTTATATATGTGTGGTCTGTGAGCATATGTGCCTGTGCTAGTAGAAGATTGCTAGTTTTGGAAAACAAATACAATTTCTGACTCAATAAAGAGATTATGTATCTATTGCATTTATTATGGTTGTTAAAATATTAAACCCAAGAGAATAGAACTTATAGTGGTTCATAAGTGCTACTCCCTACTGTTAAGTTAATGTTTTATAACATCATTATAGAACTTTTTCACTCCCATTGGAGAATTGTCCTCTATTCTCTCTTCTTGAATAAATAGCCTGAAACAATATACTCTGATAACTGTTCTGGCTGAAAATCATATCTGCACCCTATTGAGAAACATGGTCTAATTTAAATTAGTATTTCCAGTAAATATACAAAAACACTTTCCAAAACATCATTCAGGGAAGCTACATCACCAAATGATGTATTTCTAAGTAATGCAGAACAATTTGTATTCATGTCATTTTGTCATTCCATTAAACTTTACAGCATATGGCATT
This sequence comes from Hystrix cristata, assembly GCA_004026905.1. Taxonomy (NCBI): domain Eukaryota; kingdom Metazoa; phylum Chordata; class Mammalia; order Rodentia; family Hystricidae; genus Hystrix; species Hystrix cristata. The sequence continues at coordinate 33,352 of PVJO010010410.1, forward strand.
TTCTTCAAAAATAATGGGACAAAGGAAACGACTCACTCCACGCAGAAAAAGGAATAGTAACTACTTTCCTTTGCACTATTTTTCCTTTGGATTTTGTTTTGATGGTGAAATAAGGTTATTTAACTCTAAACAGGAAAAACATCCATGTACATTTTGGACAGTATTGTGAATCTGCATGTGATGTTAATTAGTTTGAATTTAAATATAGAACAAATTGTGAAGCAGAGAAATATTTTGCAGATTATTTTCAACAATCATAATTTACCAAAAATTTTACAAACATTTATTGATATCCTATTGAGCACCAGCCTCTTGTTTTCACCAGTAGTGTAGTCACTGATGAATTAAATGGAAAGGGACTCTGCCCACATAGAGCTTACACTGCATGAAAGTAGGAAGTAGGATGATGAGCGGAAGACACAGAAAGCTAAATAAATCAATAAAATGTTATTGTATACATTTAATATGTATGATTTGATGTTTTACTATACACAGTGAAAGTTTTACTATAGTCAAGCAAGTTAACATATCTACCATTTTGTATATTTACTTTTTCTGTGGTAAGAGCACCTAATTTTACTAAGCAAATTTCCATAAGATGTAGCATTATTACTATAGTTCTGATTTACTTTAGATAGCTAGACTTTTTCATTATACTTATCTGCAACTTAGTACTTCCACCCTCAGTAATCAGTATACATTTTGCTACTTCATATTACAGGGATTAAACCTCAGGCGCTCATCCTTCACACTGAGCTAGATCTCCTGGGATGATGATTTGCTTTGGGGTCTGGCTAGGGTGTTCGGGCCATGCTTAAGCTTACAGTCCTCCTGCCTCAGACTCTCAGAATGCCAGGAATACAGGCATGGGCCACCGCACCCAGCTAAGAAATTTTGGTAAGGAAAAATTGAATGTAGGAATGAAAATAAAGTAATACCTTTGAGATATCCTATGGTAAAGATTGAACGGCTTTCTGAGAACAGGAACTTATCAGACAATGTAGCATTTGAATTGAATCATTGTGTTAACATGCAATACATTTTATGATTATCTGGAGCCAGAGAACTTTAGGTGGAAAAATCAGCAAGGAAAAAGCCCCAGAAACAGATTAACATACATTGGTGACACAAGCAGATTAAACAACTTGTGCTGAGAAAACATGTGCTGACATGCAAAATTGAATTTGAATCCTTACCTTATATACAAACAACCACTCCAAGTAGATGAAATGCACACATGTAGGCTCTAAAACTATAAAATACTTAAAGAGAAAAAAAAGAGGAAAATCTTTATGATATCATGTTTGAGAATTTCCTATTTGTAACACTAAGTACACAGGCAGCATGAGAATTAATAGATGATCTGTACTTCATCAAACATTTTTTTAAAACTTTTATTCTTTAAAAGATATTTTCAACAGAGTGAAAAAGCAATCCATAGGCTATTTGCAAATTCTATATCTGGTAAGCGATTAATATTTAAAATATATAATGAACTTTCACCAAATAATGAAACTAAAGCTCCCCAAATGATCCTATTAAAAATGAGGAAAAGATATGATGATATTTCTCCAAAGAAGATATACAAGTGGCCATTAATAGCAAATGGAAAGGTGCTCATCAATAATTATTAAGGAAATGTAAACCAAAAGCACAATGAAATACTAATTTGCATCGATTAGGGTATATATTTTTAAAAACAGAAAATAACAAATATCGGTGAATATGTAAAAAAATTATACACTTTATGCATTGCTTTGGGGGATGTAAAATGGTACAACGGCTATAGAAAATGGTACGGTATTTTCTCAAAATTTTAACATGAAACTATCACATCATTCAATAATTTCACTTCTAGATATATATCAAAAGAATTGAATGCATATCCTCAATATGTATTTGCCCATACCAGCATTTCAACAATGAATCCTCGAGTTCTGACGTGCACTACAACATGAATGAATTATGAGGACATCGCACTGTATGAAACATGTCAGTTTTACAAGACAAATTTTTTTATGATTTCACTTACATGAAGTACCCTGAGTAATTAAACTCAGAGAAAGAAAGTTAAATAGTAATCCCCAGGGCCTGGGTGAATGAGGAAAGGACAATTTACCATTGAGTGTGTATGAAGTTTAATTTGGGGAAGATGAACGTTCTGGAAGACTATGTTGATAATGGCTGCTCAACAATGTGTGTATACTTAAAGCCATAGAATTTTAAATTAAAATATAGTTAAAATACTAAATTTTATTTCATGTATATTTTATAATAATAAAAAAGGAAAAAAAAAAGAATATCACGTAATCTCCCACTACATGCCTAATATCATGTTGTACAGCCTATTGGCATATTATGCATCTTAGTGGTTCGTTGTATTTTTAAAAATTAGTACTTAAAATAATCTTGTTAATTGATGAGTTTACATTTATAAAAGTAACAAATGTTGAAAGCAGTTTTATTATGTGATAATTATCGATCATTTAAGTGTTTTGTATATAATATAGTAGGCCTAATAAGAAAAGAAGAATAAAAAATAGAAATTTCTTAGTTTACCCCAACTTCATTGAAAAGTTACTAATAGATCTGTACATGGCAGTAGGAATAAAAGAGAAAACAAGGTACAACTTCCACTTACTTGAAAAATAAAGTCTATTGGATAAAGAAGGAAGTAAGAGACATACACGAGTCCCTGTAAGTGGAAAGAGCAGAAGGCTAAAATAGAGTTAAGGACATGCACTAACATAGAATCTTTGCAAACATAGAGAATGTAGGTGAAATAGTTGCAAGATATTCTGAAATTCATGTTTATATTTTAATATATGGGAAGTTTTTGCAAAGATGAAATTTTGACAAAGAAGTACAGTAATATGGGATAATTTGACAGATACAGGGGAATTTAGCAAATCGGATAAGTTTTTACAATTTCAATAAACAGATTTCATTACTTTTTCTTAAAATCTACTTGATACAACATTATCGGGTTTTTTTGAAATTTTGAAATTCATTTTTTTTTAGTATATTTACAGCACATAATGCTGACATTCCTTGTGTGGAGTTGGTACGTGTACGCGACATATCCTAATTCCTTTTTCATCCCCTTTCCCTTCCCTCCCTCCTCCTCTTCATCTCTTGATTCTCTTCACATTTGAGAAAGATCTATCTCCCTATTTCCTATCATCTATCTTATATTTTGCTCTTTGTTTATAATTTGGGGTTTTTCTTTTTTTGAATAGAATCCTACAACTTACTGTACCGCAAGTAAAATTATAAAACTAACGTATGTTCTATTAACACAATACTCCAGTATCAAATCCTAGACTAAACGCATTTGTATTTGATTTTAAAATCTATGGTATTAATAGTATTAGATTATTGGAAATCAACTTAGAGAATTTTCCAGGTTCATTTTTTAAAGATTCCTTGGCTTCTTGAGTCAATAAATATGACTCAAAGGATATTTGGTATTAGTAAGTTTTTAGCCTTAAGTTGCGTACCATGCTAAAACTTCATTCCCTCATTTTTAAACAGATTTTTATTACAATTTACCCAAAATTACACAAACTTACAGGCCATTCTACAAGCTTACAGGCCACAATAATTGTGCCTTTTGCTTATGACAGCAAGCAATATAAACAACCACATAAATTCAGCATTAAGTAACAAGTATGTAAACTTACTGTAGTACCTTGTGTATGTGTCACTGTTTTAAGTTTGGGTTATTAGGTTCTTATTTTTAAACAAGTATTGTGAGACATACATAAAATGATGCGTGTATAAAGAAAAGTAGGGTCTCTATACATAGCAGCTGTTCACTATATTGTAGCATTTTTACCATTTTTATTTTGAACTATAACATTCACACGGAAACGTCACACAACACAAATAACTGCTCAATTGTTACAATGTAAATCTGTGTTTCCACTATCAAAGTCAAGAAACAGAAGATTGTCAGTACTCCAGAAGAACTCTTATGTCCCCTCCAATGCATTTCACTTCTCCTCTTCTACATATTTCTTGATACTTTCTATTTAATTTCTAACAATACATTTTCAGTATTTCTGCTTTATGACATCGAATTCATACTTTATGCTGTGATATTTATATTTTATTTTGCTATAAAACTCATCCATTATGTTTTGTAGCTATAGTTATTTTGTTTCTTTGCTGCATAATATTCCACTGTATTAACCTACTATGAATTTATACTCATATATATCACAATTTATTTGTCTACTGTATTTTTGATAAACATTTAGATTGCTTTCAATTCATATGTTTCACAAGCATCTTTCTACAAATACTGAATACGTCTTTTGGTGAACATAAGTATGCATTATGCATTTCTGTTTGGTATAGTTTTAAGGAGAGCAATTGCTGCATAATAGTGCTGGCACAAGTTCAATTCTCACAGATAATATCAAATTGTTTTCTAAACTCAGCTTAGCAATTTAAATTCTAACTTGTAGTACATCATAATTTCCCTAGCTCCACATTCTCATTACTGAATTTTACTATCTTTGCATATGTTTATTGGTCATTTGTATCCTCAGTTTTAAAAATATGTAGAGTTATCTCTATTTTTCAGAGAAAATAGAAATCTGTGCAAACAAAGAAATGAAAGAGGATTCAATCTTGTGCCATCATTGTCTCCCAACAGCATCCTGGAGGATGCAACATTTGGAAAATCATCTCTCCACTGCAAGAATCCCATTTTTACAGTGGCAAAGCATTATTTCTTCTCTCATATTCCTCTTCCTCTGAATTCCGAGACAGTAAATTTTAGAAAATAACACATCATTGAGACAGTAGTATTTTAACATCTTGAGAGGTATAATCCAAGTGAACAAAGCTTTATGTTCACAGGCAGAAACCATGATCATAACAGATCTAATGAACATGTGTGATGGGGAAAATTCAGAAATTTCCTTTATGTGTGATTTTAGTGTCAGAGTCAGATATTAAGACAGGAATTTTTGCTACCTTAAAACAGCAAAAGCACATGATTTAAATTAGGAATTGATGGAGAGCTCTGTGCTTCAAATGGTAGTAGATTATCAAATAAAAGGACAGTGAATAGTATCTATATATGAATTTTCATCATGAACTGAGGAATAATTTTGGTTATCTATTTTAAAAATAGCATCTATAATAACTGGTAATACATTGTGATTTTAAAATTGCTAAAGTAACAGATTTCAAATATTTTCACCACAATAAATTATGTGAGATGATGAATTTGTTAATTAGCTTGATTTAATTAACCAACAATATAACTATATATCTATATATTACACTGTGTTCCACAAATGCAAATGATTATTTTGTTGATTAGAATTCAAATAAAGAATAAAGGAAAGTGAAAAGAAGTTAATATTATCATATACCAAGTGTCAACAGAGTTTTTCACATTGGATAAAGAAAAAAATATTAAAGTGTGGTGCTGTTGAAAATTATAGCATAATGAAAAATAATACAACCTAGAAATGAAGTCTCACACAAGTCTGTATTTCTAAAAATGATCAACAGAAAAAAAGTAAGGATAAAGAGTACCCTCAGTAGAACACAGGAAGATATGGCCTAAATAAAAGGAGAAATAGAAGATGAAAAGAAAGAAGTTGTAGAGATTTAATAACAACATACTTTAATGCAAAAGGACCGGTATGCTGATGTGTTTGTGTATTCCTGTAATTCCAGCTATTCAGGAGGCCAAAGCAGGAGAATCTCAATTGGAAGACCAGCACAGACAATTTAGCAAGATACAATCTACACATAAAATATAAAAAATTCTGGAGACTTAGCTTGGGGCAAAACCACTGGATTCGTTCATCAGTACAGAAGAAAATATTTGAGAGGAAATGTTTAATATAATAGCAAAATTAAATAAATCATGGATTTAATAAAGAGCAAATTAATAACGTGAAATATACTGAAGCGTATCTTGTGCAAATTACCAAAGAATGTGGGAGAAAGGGAAAACATAGACTAAAATGAGCAATTAGAGTAATATCACAGACAAGAAACACAAATCAAATATGAGAATTTTAGGTTTCAAAAGTAGAAAGAATTGAACCAGACACATGCCAAATTTCCCCTTCTGAACAAGTGTGTTCATATGAAAAGTGACTATTTATTTTATTTTTAATTTAAATTTTGTCATTTTCAGTTTTTTTTTTTTTTCTTTCAATTTTTATTAGTACATGTTTGCAGTACATAATGATTGCATTCCTGGTTGGGAATTAGTACATGTACATAACACAACTTTACTATTTTTGATCATCTTCCCTTCATTTCCTTACTTACCTCCTCCCTCAAGCTCTAGTACCCCTTGTAAGTTGCAAAAAATCTATCTCCCAGTTACCTATCTTTTATTTTGTTTTCTATTTTTTTGTTTGCATTTCTCATATAAGAGAAACTACATGATTTTTAAGTGTTATTTCACTTGACGTCATGGTCTCAAGATGCATCCATTTTCCTACAAATGACGTTAGTTTATTCTTCATGGCAGAGTAGTGCTCCATTGTGTACAAATGCCACATTTTTTTTTAATCCATTCACCTGTTGGTGGACATATAGTCTGCTTTCAAGATTTAGATATTATAAGTTGTGTTGCTATAAATGTGGGTATCGTGTATCACTGCAATATGATGTCTTTGAATCTTTTGGGAAGATACCTAGAAACGGAATAGCCAGGTAAAAAGAAAGTTCTACTTTTGGTTTTTTGAGGAATCCCCATACTGATTTCCATAGTGGATTTAATAGTTTACGTTCCCATCAACAATGTAGAAGGGTTCCTTTTTCCCTGGCCTCGCTAGCATTTGTTATCATTTGATTTCTTGATGATAACCATTCTTTCTAGAGTAAGATGGTATCTCACTGTTGTTTAAATTTGCATTTCTCCAATGGCCAGAGATCTTGAACATTTTGTCATGTATTTATGTGCCATTTGTAATGCTTCTGAGAAGTGTTTAATCATTTGAGTTGCCCATTTTTAAATCAGGTCTTTCAATTTTGGAGGGTGTAATTTTTTTTTGAGATTTTTATAAAAAGCTCTCCACATTATTCGGAACACATGAGATACTGGTAGTTCAAAATTAATTTGATTGTATGAGTAAATTATACTTCTGTAAAATGATAAAAAGTAGAAGAATGTATGACAGAAACTACTATAAAACCAACATCATATTTAAGGGAAACCAAGCCATTAATATTAAAGAAGGAGTTAACACAGGCTTTGCCATTAAGAAAATGTTTTTTAAAGAGTAATTTGTAAGTTATTATCTATTAAAAAGACGAGTAAAAGATATTAAAGATATGCAACTGTTTGGAAGAACAAGACGTAATGCTAATCATATGCAAATAGTACTATTTCAACATACACTAAAGAGTTGAACCATTTTTACCAAATTAAGTGCCAACATATATTACATATTACATTGTCATTTTATGTATAAGTATGCATATGTTCTTGCATATAGTCATATTTAAAATATATATTTTATACCCTTTTGTTCTGTATTTGTCTTTTAAATTATAAATAATGGGGAGTATATATTAAGAACATAACAAAATATTATAAAAGAAATAAAAGGACATTTGAACGCACAAAAATCTATATTATACCTATGAATGGAAAGGCTAAACTTGCACAGTCATAAATCCACTGTAATACAATGCACAAGTTTTAGATAATTTCATTTAAAACCCTGTTGGTTTGTTTTATTATATGCTGAAGTGATTCATAGATAATCTTGAAATAAAAAGAAGTGAAAATTGCCAAGAATTTTCACAGAGACGGTGAGCATATAGAAAATAAAATATCTTGCCTTGCAAGCACAAGGGCCTGAGTTCGATCCCCGGCACCACCAAAAAAAAAAAAAAAAAAAATTAGAAAATAAAATATCACATAGCATAATAAAATGGGTTACTAAAACAAGTTAATTTCAACAGGATCACACTGCACCACAACAGATACAGTCAGTGTGTCAAGAGAGAAATACTAAATGTGCACACATGTATAGAGGCTACAAGAGAACCTTCTCACTTCAAATGAAAGTACAAAACATGAAAGTTTTTTATTTTTATTTTTTTCAAACTGGCAAACAGATGAAAAAAAAAAAAAGAACGCATGACAGCACAGAAGTAAAGATTATCTGATAGATAACACTCAGAAAATTGATTACAATTTAGGGAAAAAACTCGATTATCTCACTTAAAAAGAACAAAAAAAGTATTTTTTTGAGAAAAGAATTTCATTAACGAGTTAGAATAAAAATGGAAAATATTCCAATAATGGCAAAGAAACTTTCTAATATAGGAAAAAAACTAATAAATCCTCATTTAAAAAATACATCAAAAACAAAATAAAATGACCATAAAACACTTACAAATACTATTTGGTAGAGACCTACTGTGCTTAAAGTAGAGAAAGACTTTGCATATGAATAAATAAGTGATCAAACCACTATGAACATGTTCTACTTTCCCTACTCATTTATTTATTTATTGGGTGCTGGAGATCGAACTCAGGGCCTGACGTTTGCTAGGCAAGCCCTCTACCACTGAGCTAAATCCCCAAACCTGAACATGTTTTAAATAAAGGGCATAATATTACATCCCACAAGTAAAGTATATATGGTAGTAAATATGTATCTTTTTTCAACTTTATTTTTGAGACTGCACTAGATTCAAAATTAAATTAAATCAACACATCTTTCAAACTGAAAATAAACATTAAAATTATAGAAAGTGTTAGCAACAATTCAGCAGCCGAAGCATTCCATTGATGATAAAGTATAAAATGACAAGATTATTCTATAGAGAAATGTAGCCATAATAATGATTTAAAGACTAATTCATATCCTTAAAGTTATAATTAAACTTTTAGCAATTTAATATAAGGACATAATTAGAGATGTAAGAATAGATATAGATATAGTTCTTTGTAATAATATCTCTAACAGTAAGGGACTGTAACTATTCTAAATGCTAAACTTAAGGAAAATAAATTGTGATGTATTCATAAATGGCATATGCTTAAAAATTTAAAATATTTTCAAATAATATTTCAAGTAACAGAATTCTCATAATCTGTAATGTTTTGGAAAATACAGGATGATAACTTTAATATAATAACTTTTTAAAAAATTGGGGTACATATTTTCTATAATGCAGTATACATGTTAAAGAACAGAGAAATCATACAGTAATTTAAATGAAAATGATAATATTGACTATTTCCAGATCATAGATCTCTTTGTGATATTTATTTTTTCTGTGTATAATTCATTCCCTTAGCTTTCTACAAGAAAGATACTTTTCTACAGTTAACAGTTACAAAACCCAATATGATTATGTTTTATAAGTGGAACATGGTTTGTCTAGTATTGTAAGAAGCCAATTTTCTTCACTTGAAATAGAAGAGAAAATGAATGCAGAGAAACAATTGCAGTAGATTTAGAAAGACTGAAGTTGGAAAAATTGACTTAGATAACTACAATTTTCTGAGTGGAAAGGTGAATAAAATAATTTTGTGTATGTCTTTAACTGAAAGAGATTGGAGTCCAATATGGAAATTCATCATTTGTTCATTTATGGAAAATGTTTATATTTACATTTCACTGTATAAAATGTTTACATTACTCAATTTGCAAGTTATTTTAAACTTGTTAAGTATCATAGATCTTACATAAAGTAAGTCATTGCTGAGTCTTGTCAAATGAATGTAAATTTTTTTGGTATTATCCAGAATTCTGTGTGACTGAAAAAAAATGGAGTTTAATAGAGCAGGTAATACGGGACATGAATATGATCAAAATACATTATGCATGCTGCACCTCCCCATAACCATATGAAACTAAAGGAGAGTGAGGTAAAGTGAGTGAGGGAGAGAAATGATTAAAGTACGATATGTGCATATATAAATCTGCAAAAATGAAATATATTAACCTGTACAATCAATATGTACTAATAAAAAAGCAGAAAAAAATCATATTTTAGCACAGATTCCCAATACTTGTGTATCTTCTTCTAAATTAGATTTATGGCATTGGGGATTTAGCTCAAGTTGTACAGTGCTTGCCTCCCAAGTGCAAGGTCCTGAGTTCAATCCCTGGCACCACCTCCCCCCAAAATTAGATTCATATACTAACATGAACTACATTGTATGACATATATAAAAGCTAAAGAATGAAATGAAAATTTTAAATGACTAACTTTTAATATATTATTATCAAACAAAATACTTTTCTTGAAAATCAGTATGCCTGAACAAAGATGTAATTGGTCAAATATTTAATCTTTCATCGTTAAAACAAACATATTAAAGCCTTTTATTTCTGCTGAGTGACTAAAGTAGTGAGGAGGCCATCAGGTCAAGAAAGGGCAGCAAAAGGAAGGAGATATTATGATGACAATTCAGAAACAATTCAGGGATTTACTTTACAGAATGAAACTTGATTTTGTTTTGAAAATGTCAAGGTGAAGAAAAGCAACAGTTCTGGCCTTTTTAATTACATGAGAATGTCAGCCTGACATACATTTATAGTTCCTGTCTTTCTTATTACAGATAAAAATATTTTGCTCATTAGAACCATAAACCAATCTTTAGTTTCTTCGATTTCAGTTCAGAAGTTTATTTTTTTTCATTTCGAAGAGATATAATATCCTTACATCTACAATAATTTTTAAAAAATATCACAAAACAAGATGATCTACTAGGAAAGCCTAGAACTTTTTTTTTTTCTTACAGAGACATTACCTTAATAAAAATACATGTACTGGTTTCTTCTTTGAGAAATCTACAGAGCAGTCAAGATATTCTTGACATACAAAAACATGTGAAATCAGAAACAAGGAAGCTAGTGAATACACACGTGTGAGTATATAGTACTCACTCACCATAGTACCTTCTCCCAACTCAGCACGGCATGAATGATTTGGAGGAACCCTTAAAGAAGAAACTCTTACGAGAAGATAGGAATATGTTGCCAACTTCCTGACTTTTCAGGGGTTTGCTATAGAAAGAACAGTTTCTGTTTCATTAAATCAAAGTGCTGATGGAAGCGCCAGCCAACTGTGGATCTACTAAGAACAAAGGTGGTGTGTTTGTCTAACATACACTGCTTGCCAGAGTCCATTCCCTGACTAGCCTGACAAAAAGTGGTAGAAAATCCCCAGCACAGTGCTTCTTTCTGAGGTGGGAGAGAATCCAAAGCATGGTGTGGGGGCTATCCGAATGAATTTTAGTCTCACCTGATTCAGATTACTGATAGGACCTGACACGCTCTGGATGCTTGGAGGCCAATAAAAACATAAAAAAAAAAAAAAAAGCTGGTGCCTTACTGGTGTTTCTGAGGACTGTGGTGCCGGACAACGACACAAATACAACATGGTGGCCTTTGTTCTATGAGTTACAAGCAAAAGTACAGTATTTGTCCAGCATCTCAGGGATTTGGAGGTTTGGACTGCAGTATTATTCATCATCTCACCTAACTCACAGTATTGACAGCACTAAGCATACTATAGAAGTCTAGCAGTCACTGAGAAAAAAGAACAAGGCAGCTTGCCTTGAGATACTACTATCCAGAGACACCACTCTACTACAGACAGAAAACAGAGGAAGCAAGAACTTACAAGCTCTTGTGAAAAGAAAGTGACAAATTCTTCTACCTGTGCATTTGCAAATATAATCCCAGAGAAGATACACCCACAGAAGACCTGAGGCTCAAAATTTGTGATAGAAATGTATGGTAAATGTATTTCCTTGCACGAAGGAAGTCAGTAATTAATGGTAGAGGTGACTGGTTTTCAAATGTGAGCACCCCAACAGAAAGTTAAAAATCATGAAGAAAAGGAAAACTGGTACAATCAATGGAATAAAGTAAATACTGAGAGAAACCTATGATAGTAAAAAGGGGGTGTATCACTTACCTAATAAAGAATTTCAAATAGCAATAATAAACATTCTTAATGACATATATGAACACAAGTAAAAGATTAACAAAGAGATGGAAAATATAAAAGGAAATACATTTTGGAGTTGAAAAATATAATTGTACTGAAAAATCTACTGTAGAGTTTCAACAATGGACTTAAATAAAGTTGAAGAAAGAATTGATGACATCAAAAAGAGGTCAGTTGAAATAATCCAGTCAGGGGAAGAGAGAGAGAGAGAGAATATTAATGAACTAGTGAAGAAAGCCTAAGATATTTAAGTATTTATAGGACACTGTAAGACTAACCAATAAATGCGCTACAAATGTCTCAGAAGGAGAAAAGGACAAACAGTTTATTTAAAGACATAATTGCTGAGAATCTCCAAAACCTGGGCAAGATAATGCATACCCATAATACCCATATTTAACAAGTCTAATGACGAACACACTTTTATCCAAGCCAAAACACCAAACAGTCAAAAGACAAAGAATTTAGCAAACAACAAAAGAATGGTGATTTATGGCATATAAGTCAGCCCTCATAAGACCATAACAAGACAGCACTTTTCACTTGTCTGGGGTGCATTCAGTGAAGTGAAATTATCTTGGGCTACATACCAAATCTGCAATATATGTAATGCACATAGGCAACAAAATTTACTATATTTTTGTATTTGAATCATTTCCCTTAAAAAGGGGGAAACAGTCTGTGTGACGGTGGTTGGACATAGCTGTTATCCAGCAACCTCCTTGTGCCCAGGAGATACCTTCCACAATCCCCACTAAATGGTTGAAACTGCAAGTAATACCAAACTCTACATATATATTTTCTGCTCATATACACCTATTATAAATTTCCTTTATAGACACAGTAAGAGATTAGCAAATGTAGCTAATAATAAAACAAAAAAGTATTCCACAAAATGTTACGTAAATATAGTCTATCTCTCTCTCTTTCATAATATCTTGTACTATACTCACCCTTCATTTTCCTGTGATTGTGTGAATGATAAAGTACCGATGTGATGAGATGAAGTAAGGTAAATGACGTAAGCAGTTTTTGCAGTACTTGGACTCGAACTCAGCACTTTCACACTGAACTACATCCCCAGCCCCTTTTTTTTTTTTTTTTCATTTTTTTGCTTTGAGACAGGGTCTCATTTTGTTGCTAAGTGGCCCAGGCTGGGCTTGAACCTGTGATCTTCCTGTCTCAACCTCCAACAGTAGGGGGATTACAGGCACGTGGCACCAAACCTGGCTACACAGGTATTTTGATATAGTGTTAGGCACCTGTCTTCTTCTGAGAATACACCAAAGTTATGGATTATTTATTTTTGGAATTCTATATTTAAAATTTGTAGGCCACAATTCACTGCAAGTAGCTGAAACTGCAGAAAGTGAATGGAGAAGGGAGAGCTACTGTATTGGATTCCACAGCAGAGATCATGGAGGTTAGACTGGCATAGCATATTAGAGCCAAATTTCTAAAAGCAAAAAAAAAAAAAAAAAATCTTTCAGCCAAGAATACCATACCCAGAGAAACGATCTCTAGAAAAACAAAGAAAGACTTAAAGAACAACTCAAGTAAACAAAACATAAGGGAATGATCGCCACTATACCTGTCTGACAGGAAATGATAAAGGGAATTCTCTTAGTTGTAATGAGAGGATTTTAGCTCTATATTTTCAGGACTCTTTTGTGCAGTTCTGGAGCATAGACTGAGTAGGAACTAAGAGAACATGGGGAAGGCACAGTGCAGTGCTAACTCTGCCTCCCATACCCATCACACACAGCAGTGGAATCAAGACCCTTATATATCGTACCTTGTGTATGTGTGACTCTGTAAGATGCAGCTAATACCAATAATGAGTCAACTTTTCTAAAACACATGTGTATGTCTGTGAAGGCAGGTATTTATTGTTATGAAGCAAATAAGTAAGCGCTCCCATTTAATTTTTTTTAATGTACATATTTGTGATTTACATATTGGTTACATTCATCACAGGAAATTTTACCTGTACATACTATATCTTAATTCCATTTTTCCCAATTCCCCTCTCTACCCTTCAACACCTCCTCCCCTCTCCATTTACAAAAGTTTTGTTTCCATTTTTTTTCTTTCATTCTCTTTTTTCCCTTCTTTCTCTTCTCCCTCCCCCTCTCTTGTTCCCCTTCCCATTTGAATGTGTTCTTCTTATTTCCCAATATTTATCACCATTTTGGTTTTTATTTAAGCTTTTTGCTTCTCATACAAGAGAAACAATGCAATATTTAAACAAATGTGTCTAATTTATTTCACTTAAAAGTATGGTCTTAAGGTACATCCATTTACTTAAAAAATGTCTCAAATTTATCCTTCTTTATGGCACAGTAGTACTCCATTGTATATAAGAACCACCTCTTCTTTATTAATTCATCCACTGATGGGCATCTAGGCTGTTTCCAAGATTTGACTATTATAAATTGTGCTGCTATAATCATGAGTGTGCACAAATTGCTATGGTATGATGCCTTTAACTCTTTGGGGAAGATAGCAAGAAGGGAAATAGCTGGGTCAAATGAAACCTCTAGTTTTAGTTTTTTGAGGACTATCCATACTGATTTCCACAGTGCTTGTTCAAATTTACACTCCCTTCTCCCTAGAAAGATTCCCTTTACCCCACAGCCTCACCAGCATTTTTTATTGGTTCATTTATTGATGATAACCATTTTTTTCTGGAGTGAGATGAAATCTCAATATTGTTTTAATTTGCGTTAGTCAAATGACCAGTGATGTTGAACATTTTTTTCATATATTTATTGGTCATTGCTACTTCTTCATCTGAGAAGTGTCTACTCATTTCAGATGCCCATTCTAGCATTGAGTATTTAAATTCGAGAGGGTCTGATTTTTTTGTGTTCTTTATATATTCTAGTTGTTAGTTTTTTGAGGAATATCTAGTAAAAATATTTTCTCATTCTGCATGTTGTCTCTTTACTATGTTGGTGGTTTCTTTTGCTGTGCAAAAGCCTTTCAATATGATGACATCTAAGTTGTTGATTCTTTATAGCATTTCCTGTGCAATTGGGATTTTGTTCATGAAGTATTTGTTTACATCTATGTCTTCAAGCATTTTACCTATTTTATCTTTCAGCAGATTAAGTGTTTCTATTTTAATATTTAGATCTTTGATACCCTTCAATTTTACTTTAGTGCATGGTGAGAGGTATGGGTCTAGGTTTAATCTTTGGCATGTGGCAAGCCAGTTTTCCTGGTACCATTATTAAAGAGGCTATCTTTCTTCCGGTGAAGATGTTCGGACTCTTTGTCAAAGGTAAGGTTGCTGAGTGTGCTTGGAGTTGTTTCTGTACCTTCTATTCTGTTCCACTGATACTTGGGTCTGGTTTTCTTTCGCTAATTCCATACTGTTTTTATCACAGTAGCTTTGTAATATGACTTCAAATCAAGGATTATGATGCCCTCTGCCTTGCCTTTGTTGCCCAGAATTGCTTTTGCTACCTCTGGTTCCATATAAATTTTACTATTGCTTTCTCTAGTTCTGTGAGGTATGCTGTTGGTGTGTTGATCTGGATTGCATTAAATCTGTATAACAATTTTGGAAATATGGCCATTTTCACTATATTGGTTCTGCCTACCCAAGAACATGGGACTGTCTTTCCATTTTCTTGTATCCTTTCTGAGCTCCTTTTTACAGAGTACTGTCATTTTCTGTGTATAAGTCTTTAACTTCCTTTGTTAGATAGATTCCTAAGAATTTCATCTTTCTTGATTCTATTGTGAAAGGTGTTGTTTCCCTAAGTTCTCCTCTAGTTAGTTCGTTATTAGTGTACAGGAATGCTGTTGATTTTTGAATGTTGAGTTTGTATCCTGCTATGCTGCTGAATTTTGGTATCAATTCCAGGAGTTCTTTGGTGGCGTTTTTGTGGTCTTCTATGTAGAGTATCATGTTATCCAAAAACAGTGATAATTTAACTTCTTCCTTTCCTATCTATATTCTTTTTTTTTTATTTCTTTCTCTTGTCTAATTGCTTTGGCTAATATTTCCAGAACTATGTTTAACAGGAGTGGTGACAGTGGGCATCCTTGTCTTATTCCTGATTTTAGGAATTTAATATGATGTTGGCAGTTGGTTTCCCATAGATGGCTTTTATCCGTTTGAGATAAAGACCTTCTATTCCAATTTTCTGTAGAATTTTAAAATGAATGGGTGTTGGATTTTTCAAATGCTTTTTCTGCATTTATTGAGATGATGTGATTTTTGTCCTTGCTTCTGTTGAAGTGGTGTATTATGTTTACTGATTTGTGTATGTTGAACCACCCCTGTAACCCTGGGATGGATCCTACTTGGTCATAGTCTATAATCCTCTTGATGATTTGCTGCAGTCTGCCACTAACTTATTGAGGATTTTTGTATCTGTGTTCACTAAGGAGATTGGCCTGTAGTTCCGTTTTTCAGTTGAATCTTTCTCTGGTTTTGGTAACAGGGTAATGCTTGCTTCCAGGAATGACTTTGGGAGTACTACTTCCTTTTCAGTTTTATGAAAGAATTTCCTGAGTAGTGGCATTTGATCTTCTCTAGAGTTCTTGTGGAATTCACCAATGAATCCCTCAGGATTCACATGAGCTTTTCTTTATTGGTAGTTTTTAAATTACTTCTTCAATTTCATTGACTGAAACTGGATTATTTAGAATTTTTATATCTTCTTGATTCAGCTTTGGTGATACATATATATCTGGAATCTATCTATTTCTTTTGAGTTTTCAATCTTACCTGATTATAAGTTCCCAAAGTAGGTATTGGTGATGTTCTGGATTTCAGCAGAATCCATTGTGATTTCACTCTTTTCCTTCATTAATTTCATGGATTTGGGTCTTTCCTTTTTTTATGAGGTTGGCTAAGGGTTTTTCTATTTTATTTGGTCTTTCAAAGAACCAAATCTTGTATTCATTATTTGTATTATTTTCTTAATCTCAATTGCATTAATTTCTGCTCTGATCTTTATAATTTCCTTCTTTGTACATATTTTAGGGTAAACTTACTGTTCTTTTTCTAGAAGCTTGAGGTTCAACATTAGGTTATTTATTTAAGCTTGCTCTGTTTTCCTGATGTGGGAATTCACCATTATAAATTTCCCTCACAGGACTGCCTTCGTTGTGTCCCTGTTTTAGTTACTTTTCTCTCGTTGTTGGGACAGAATACTCGACACCCAAAGTTAGGGGAAGAAAAGTTTATTAGCTCACAGTCTGCAGAGGTTTCAGTCTATAGTCCGCTGGATCTGAAGCAGGGCGGGCGCGTGGCAGACCGGCAGCCGGCCGGCCGCAAAGTAAAGTCAGCAAGATGCAAGGAATGTATGCAAATAAGCAATGCAAACAAGCAGCTAGTTAAGCTTCTTCCTGTATCTTTATCTAGGCTACCTGCCCCCAGGGCGGCCCGCACTCCCACCCCCAATTTCAGTCTCACATCCTTGATCCCAGCAGAACAATGCCAAACTGATCAATGGATCAATTTAGTAATCACGCACTCTAGATCCAGCTATCTCTTACCACATGAGGCTTTGGGGGGACATCTAGACACAAACCATAACAGTCCCATAAGTTCCAATATGTTGTACTGGCATTAAAATTCATTGTAGAAACTGTCTAAATTCTTCTTTAATTTAATCTGCAACCCACTGTTTGTTCAGCAGAATGTTCTTTTGTTTTCATGTGTTTATATAGTTTTTGTGATTTCTTTTTCCACTGATTTTCAATTTAATCACACTATGATATAATAATGTGCACAGGGTAATTTCAATTTCTTTGCATTTACTTAAGCATGTTCTATGAGCTAGATTGTGGTCTATTTTGGAGAAAATCCTATGTACTGCTGAGAAGAATGTGTATTCTGTTGTTGGTAGGTGGAACATTCTGTAGATATTATCTAAGTCCTTCTGTTCAAAGGTTTGATTTAACTCAGATATTTCTTCTTTGTGTGCGTGTGTGCGTGTGTGTGTGTGTGTGTAGTTGATCTTTTTGTGACTGTGGGGTGTTGAGGTTCCCCATCATAACCATATTAGTGCTTATCTGATTTTTCATATCCATTAATGTTTATTTTATATAGTTGGGTACACTGGTATTTGATGTATGTGTGTGTGTATATATATATATATATATATATATATATATATATATATATATATGATTGCTATCTCTACCTCTTGGGTTGTTCCCTTAACAAGTATGCAGTGAACTTATTTGTCTCTTCCAATAAGTCGTGGCTTGAAATCTACTTTGTCTACAAATAGAATAGCTACCCCTAGTTTTCTCTGGGTTTCTGTCTCATGCAGTATAGATTTGCTTCCTTTAACTTTCATCCTATTAATTTCTTTTTTAGTAAAATGTGTTTCTTGTATGCAACATATTGTTCTATCTCATTTATTGATCTGTTCTGCCAATCTGCTTCTTTTATTTGGTGAATTGAAGCCATTCATAATGATGGTTATAACGATATGTATTGCATTATCATTGTCATACTATTTTCCTGTTGTTGGTTCCCTTTTTTTACCCCTCTGTTTAATTGCTTGCCTTGCCTTACTAATTCATTCTGTAGGGGTTATTGTAATTGGTGTCTTAATTTTCTCTTTCTAGAATGTCCTCCAGAACTTTTTGAAGTGCTAGTTTGGCAGTCATGAATTTCTTTTATGTGTTCTTTACCATGGAAATATCTTATTTTGAAAGAAAATTTTGTACAGTGCAAGAATCTGAGTTGCAGGTTGTTTTCATTTAAGGCTTGAAATGCTTCACTCCAAGTTCTCATTGACTTAATGGTTTGTATTGAGAAGTCTGGTATGATTCTACTGAAATTTCCTTTATAGGTGACTTGTTTCTTTTCTCTAACAGATTTTAATATTCTATTCTTGTATTGGATAGCTGGATTCTTGACATTTATATGCCTTTTTTTTTTCTGATCATAGCTAATCTAGATTCTATATGTATCACTTATCTGTAGGTCAAATTTTCTTCCCATGCTGGGAAAGTTTTCCTCTACTGCTTCTGTGAACATTTTTTTTTTTATGTCCTTTGTGTTGTCTTCTGATTTTTCACTGATACCAGTTAATCACATTCTTCTTAGCAGCTATTGGATGGATTTTTCACGGTCCCTTGGTTTTTTTGTTTTATTTTCTGCTCTGTCTGTTTTTTGTGCTGGGGATCAAACTCAGAGCCTTGCCTTTGTGAGGCAAATGCTCTGCCAGTTATTCTAAGAAGACTTTCATTTGATCATCTCCAAACACAGCCCTGTCTTCTAGATCTGATAGTCTGTCTTCAAATTGGTTGATTGTGCTGTGTATGCTTTCTATATAAATTTATTCTCCTGGATATCTTTTTGTATCTGTTTTATGGCATCCTGTTTTTTCCCATGTTGGGTATTCATGGTTTCCCTAAATTTCTTTATTTTTTAAAATCCAGGGGGCTGGGGATTTAGCTCAGTGGTTAGAGTTCTTGCTTTGCAAGCACACGGCCCTGAGTTCGATCCCCAGCACACAAAAACATAAATAAATAAAATAAAATCCATATCTACTCTAGATTCACTGGTCATTTCCTTCATAATGATCAGCATCTCTTATGCAGAAGAGTGACATCAGCAAAATGACTGTGCTGACACTCTTATATTCTCATTCCAGCAAAGAATCATTGAAAAGCTGGTAAAACATATCAAAACCAACATTGTCAGACATGTAGAAAGCAGTTGAAATTTTATAGCAAATAAATGAACAGTGAATGAAGGCAACGTGAACATGGCAGAAAAGATTTGCAGCATATTTCTTGCCCTTATCATTCTTACAGCCTTGTATGTTGGCAGTCTAAAAAGCAATAGCATTTTTAACAAAACAACTACTCATATTACCATTGTGGCAACTTACTCCCTGTTTCCAGAAAAAGCAGAGATGATGTATATATATATATATATATATATATATATATATATATATATATATATATATATATATATTTAGCAGAGATGATATTATTGCAAATTATTCTTAATGTCTATTATAATAGATTTCAGAGCTTCAGAAAGTCTAATATAGCCTAATTTCCAACACAGGCAAGGAAAGTGGTGGGCATTGCTGAAAAACACAACCAGGTGAATTGAGAAACCATAAATGTCTGAAGGAAAAGATAACTGGTCAAGACCTGTAATAATCATACAAAAAGCCAAGAGTAAAATATGGACAATCTTTGAGCAGTTAAATATATTAAAAGCACTATATATATGAGAGAGTATCAAAGGCCACATACATGCCCAAAGTAATCTGATACATCAGAACAGTTAGAGGTAGACCCCAAATTTAGACTTCACATGGATCACTCACTTAAACTCAGGATAAGACTGGCTATGAATTAAAATGGTGTCCATTACAAACTGAGTATGCAAACATTGAGAGAGCCGCTTGATTTATTGTTGTTTTTTTTCCTTTTTTTTCTAATTAGCTCTTCAGATTCAACAAAGCTGCTGTCGAATTATTAGCTGAATGTGCACTAATATAACAGATATTTCCCTAGCCACAAATGATGAAGAATAAAATTTTCGTAGATTTTGAAAAATACTTTAACAGGATTTACAGCCTTCATCAGTAGATACAATAACAAATTAAGAAGATGAACAAAATACATGCAGCAAAAGGGAAGAGTTTGTTCTTAAGAGTTACCCCATTAGATTACCCAAGTGTCCATTTTTTGGGGAAAAAAATGACAAATTACACAAAGAAACAGAATAATATGTCCTAAACAGAGTGGGGGTTTTCGCCAGAGACCAAATCAGTGAAATCAATGCATTGATCATGAATTTCCAAGATTCTAGAACTATGAGCAATAAATTTCTGCTATGTTTAAATGAATAAAATGTATGAATGAAAAGAATAAAAGGACAAAATAATAATGACAATAACCAAGGTAAAGAATCAACATAAATTTCTGTCAGTGGATCAATGGATGAAGAAAATGTGGTATAGATATGCAACGGAAGACTAGTCATCATTTTAAAAAATGGGGGAAATCCTGTCATTTGCAATAACATAAATGAACCTAGAGGATATCATACTATCTGAACTGAGCCAGGAAGACAAATACACATCATTTCACTTCTATGTGGAATCCAAGAAAATTTCATAGAAACAGAGAATAGAATGATAGTTATCAGGGTCTGGGGGAGACATAAGATGAAGTTTGGAGAGATATTCATCAAAAGATCCAATATTTCAATTCAATAGAAGGAATAAAGTTCTGGAGCTAATGATAACTATAATCAACTGTGTTATCATAGTCACTTTCTTGTCATTGAGACTCAATACCCAACATGTGAAACTTAAAGGAGAGTTTTATTTTGGTTCATGATTAAAATTCCTGGTCAGCTGGCTCCAAGACCACCTGGCTCAAAGACAGAAAAAGCATTATGGAAGGCTCTGGGCAGAGGAACCTCATAGTGGTTCCCATGAATCAGAGAGAGCAAAAGAGGATCTAGGGAGAGAGATATACTCTTTGAGCTCATGGCCCCAGTGACTCATCTCTCCCAATCAGGATCATGTCCTAACAGCACATTTAGTTATTGACTTATAAATGGAATAGCGTACCAGAGGACTAGTGAAGCACAGTGTCCCCATGATTAAATCACCTTTTAAAAACCTGCAGCTTTTTGGGACACTCCAGATCTAAGCCACAAAAAGTGGTGACTATAGTAAATAATAACATATTTTATTACCGAAAATTGCTAAAGTAGATTTTAAATGTTCTCACCACAAAAAAATAAGTACATGATATAATGTAATATAATGGATATGTTAATTAGTTTGATTTAACCATTCTACAATATATGAATATATCAAAATATCATAGTGTACACTATAAATTTATTCAGACAAGAAGAAGAAAAAATAAAATGAATAATCAATAGATGGGTTTGATGGTAGATTTGAACAGGCAGAAGAAAAATTCAGCCAGTGTAAAGACAGGAAAATAGTTTTGTTTTTTTGCTTTTTTTTTTTTTTTTAAATTTTGAGGAAAGGAGAAACCAATGAACAAAAGTAAATAAAATTAACCATGTAAAATAGGAACAGTAAAGTGAAGGTAAAGCAGCAAAATCAAACTGTAGGACTCAGTTAATGGAAATAACCTATGCATCATAGAATTTCAGAAGGAGAGGTATAGAAGAATATTTAAAGAAATAATGGCTGAAAACTTCTCAATTTTGGTGAAAGACATGTGTGTACAGACCCAAGAAGTTTAATGAAGTCAAAGTAAGAAAATCCCAAAGAGATGTATATAAATATGCATTTTAATAAAGTTTTATAGACATAAAGAATTCCTAAAAGAACAATAAAGAAACAACCTCTAACTAGAAATCTTGGAGGCCAGGAGACATATGTAAAGTGCTAAAAATGCCCGTGAGATTGCACTGAAGATAGAATTGTTAATAATCTTTTATCCAGGAAAACTCTTTCAAGAGTGAGAAAAAAATGTACACATCTCCAGATAAATGCTTAAGTGTTGATTGCTAGTTCATATGACCTACAACAATTGTAGAGAGTGTCCTTCAGGTTGAAATGAGAGGAAAATTTAAAGTCTTTTGAAAAACTAAATATTGCAGAACAACTTCAGTATATGAGCAAATCAAAAAAAATTAGTTGATAATTTCATAATGTAATCAATATGTAAATGTAAATTGTGACAATGACATAAGCAGAGGGAAGGCTGTATATGTGTGGGGGTTTGTATACTAGTGAAGTTAAACGGGTAATAATATAAATTAGATTTGTATAGCTACAAGGTATTATACGTAATTCTCATGATAATGAAAAAAATGTATGTATATTAACAAGGGAAATAAAATGTCTCAAAAAATAAATGCAAGCTGGGTGTGTTGATGCGTGCCTGTAATCACAACACATGGGAAGCTGAGGCAGGGGGATCAATATGAGTTCAAGGCCAGCCTGGAATACATAGCCAAACCCTATCTTAAAAAAAAATAATAATAACAATGATAAAATAAAAATAAATGATTACAAAAGAAAGTTGCAATGGAGGACATAGAGGAAAAAGTTTATATGACACACAGAAATCTTTCTTTATCAATACTTTAAATATAAATGAATTGATGACTACAAGCAAAAGACAGCCAAGAAGCATAAAATTAAACACAGACTCTAATCAATATATGTTGTATAAAGTTATTCTATTTACTACCAAAGATATTAATAGGTTTTACATAAATAAAAATTATTCCACACAAATTAGTAACAAAGAGAGCCAGGCAGGGTAGCTACTTAATATCTGACAATACAGATTTTAAGCCACAAACTGTTGCAAGAGACAAAAGGGGAAATTCTATGATGATCAAAGTGTTAATTCTGCATAAACATATGGAATACTGTATGAATAAAATAACAGAACTCCTAAATATATGAAGCAAACTTTGACGGAATTGTAAAGATGCAAAGAAATTATGCCATTAATTGTTGCAGGGAATGCCAAAAGTATAGACAGATTTTCCAAAGAATTACAGAAAACAGCTCAAATCTAGAGATAGATACAAATATCCAGATACGGGATGGACCAAGATCCCGGACAAATTTAATTCAAACAGCTCTGTCCTATGAAAATTTAAAATAAAGATCTAAAAGGTAAAGGATAAATCAAAGATTCTCAAAGTTTCAAGAGGAAATAAATAGCACATAGGAATATCTGAATTCTCTTGAGAGCAGGCTTCTCAGCAGAAATGTGTAAGCCAGGAGAAAGTAAAATAACATTTTAAAATCTTTCTTAAAAATCACTTTTCCTTTCCTTTCTTTCTTCTCCCCTCCCTTCATCCCTTTTTCCCCTTCCCATTTGAAAAATATTTTCCCACTTCATAATATCTGATTTTTTTTTGCTGCTTATTTATACTTTGAGTTTGAAGAAAAAAAGGAAATAGAGCTTTTGCAAATCACAAGGGGAAGAAATGTTGGTGGGTTTAGATATGGGGAAGGGGACAAAAGAATTAAAATGTGTTATGTAAATGTACAAACTCCCCAAGATAAAAGTAATCATGAACAGTAAACATCTACTAATAAAAAATTTAAAATAAAAAATTATTAATCTACTAATAAAAAAATTTAAAATTTAATAAGATTTTCACAGTACTGAAGGAAAATAAAAACTTTTAACTAAGAATGTGGTACATAGCAAAACTCTTATTTACAAGTGATGTAGTGGTAATAATATTCTCAAAAAAACAAAAGGTAAGAAAGTGTAACTCGAGAGATGTTTGACAAGGAATTTTGAAGAATGTTCTTCAAATTGAAAGAAAAATTTTAATAAGTAAGAAGCAAACATGAAGAGGTATAAAACTCACTGGTCAGAGTAATTT
This sequence comes from Hystrix cristata, assembly GCA_004026905.1. NCBI lineage: Eukaryota > Metazoa > Chordata > Mammalia > Rodentia > Hystricidae > Hystrix > Hystrix cristata. The sequence continues at coordinate 57,674 of PVJO010010410.1, forward strand.
ACACACATTTAGAATGGTTTAGTATTTTAAGCATGGTATGCAAAATATATATATATGTTTATTATGAAGATGGAAAGAACAACTTAAAGTAAGTATAGCCAAATTAATATGCATATTTTCGGGGGGTGATGCTGGGGATCAAATTCAGAGCCTCATGCTTGCTAGGCAAGGGCTCTACCACTGAGCTAAATCCCCAACCCCCAAATTAATATACTAAGAGATATATAACATAGAAATATGTAAAAGAAGACATCAGAAATTGAAAATATACGGAAGAATGGAGTGCGACTCTGGTGATGTAATAGTACATGTTTTTTATTTCCTATGGATGAATTTCCGTATCTTCATGAATATCATTTCAAAACACCATGCTGTCATCCGAATATGATTTTGTAAACTTCATGGTAACTGCAAAGCCAATAACCTTTAATATATAAGTCAAAAATAATAAATAACAGATCAACACACATTACTAGAGCAAATCACTCTACCAAAAAACTTAGCGTATAAGTGCGAAAAAAGGATGGTACTACACTATAACAGAGAGCACATTATAAAATGTAGTAAAACCTTATATATTGTCAATTTCCTTAAATCTAAATGGATTAAATTTTCCAGTGAATAGATAGGATAACTGATTGGATTTTAAAAGACCAAACTACATATTCCTTACAAAAGTCTAACTTCACCTTCTGAGGTCACATAAACCCTAAAAACAAAAGGATAGAATATGATATTACATACAAATGAAATGTAAAAGAAAGTAGAAGAATATATATAACTATATCACATAATGCAGTTTTAAAGTCAAAAGCAATAAATAGAGATAAGGAAGGTCAAAATATAAAAAGAGTCAATTCAGCAAAGGCAAATAACAATTCTAAATATATATGATTTTAATATTGGAGCACCTAAAGTTACAGAACAAGTGTTAATAGAAACTATGGGAGAGATAGCCTCTAATACAATAATAGTTGGGGATGGTAATAGCTGACTTTAAGTAAGGGTCAAATCAGAAAGACAGAAAAATCCACAAAAAATGACAGAGTTAAATTGCAGTCTAGACCTAATGGACATAACACACATCTAGAAAATTGTTCATCTAACAGCTTCAGAGCATATACTTTCCTCATAAGCACATGGAACACTGTCCATGACTGATCTATGACAGGCCACAAAACAAGTATGAATAAATGTTTAAAATACTAAATACATATCGAATAGCTTTCCTGCCCACAACTCAATAAAGATAGAAATGAATACTAAGAAAAATATTAAAAATATATAAATACTTGGAAATTAAATTACTTTTTACTTATCTTTGATGTTTTAATGTATAATAACATGCTTTTGAAAAGCCAATGGATTGCTAGGCATGGAGGCACATTAATATGTGCCAGCACTTGGGAGGCTGCTACATAGTGAGTTCAAGGCTAGCCTGAACTACATAGTGAGAACCTGTCTCACAAAAAACAAAACAAAACAACAACAACAGAAAAAAAAACAATGTATGACGAAATGGTGAAGAGATTTTAAAAATTTATTAAAACAAGTGAAAATTGAGACAGAACATATCAAAACCTGCGGAATATAGCAAAAGAAGTGCTAACATGGAAATTTTACCAAACAACACCTACATAAAAAGGTAGAAAAATCTAAAGGAAACTATTGCTGTATCTCTAAGAACTAGAAAAACAAGTACAGACCAAAACCAAAATTGGCAGAAGGAAAGAAATAATAAAAATCAGAGCAGAAATAATCAAAAAGTCTGAAAGAACAACACAAGAGTTTAAAAATAGAGTCCGCTCTTTGAAAATATGAACAAAGTAAATAAACCCTTATTTAGTATAAAGAAGAGAGAAGACTCAAACTCAGCTATGAAAAGGGAGTCATTACCACTGATACTACAGAAATATAAATGATCATTAGAAATAATTATGAACAACTGTATAACAAGTATAATGTCCTCAAAGAAATGGAAAAATTTCTAGATAGACGTAACTTCTGAAAACTGCATCATGAAGAAATAGAAAACCTGAGAAGACCAATCACAAGTAATGAGATTGAACTTGTAATGAAAAGCCTCATATCAAAGACAATCTCAGGAATAAATGGCTTCACTGTGGAATTCCAGGAAACATTTAAAGAATGAATAGCAATTTTTCTTAAGGTATTCACAAAAAAGAAGACAACCGATTTTTTCCAAAAATATTATACAGGGCAGCATTACACACCAAAATTTGATAAAGAAACAAAACAAAACAAAACTACAGGTTAGTAACCCTGATGAACATAAACACAAAAATCCTCAACAAAATCCTAGCAGACTGAATCCAACATTCAAAAAGTTCATCATGACCTAGTGAAATTTAATCAAGAGACGCAAAGATCTTTTAACCTATACAAATAAACAGGTGTGATATACCAGAACAGTAAAATTGAAGACAAATCCATAAGATAACAACTGATGCAGAAAAAGTATTTAAGAGAAGTAATTTTTTTCATGACAAAAATGCTGAACAAATTTGGTTTAAAAGGAATATACCTCCACATAACAAAGTTCATTTATAATAGCCAACAGCTCAAATTATGCTAAACGAGAACATTCTGGAAGACATGTAGACTTTACAATAGAAGCTGTGCAAGCCAGGAAGAAATGGGGTGATATCTTCAGTATGCTAAATAAGAGAAAGGTATATCAGAATACCGTACATAATAAAACTGTCCGCTATTGGTTAAAACTTGGCTGTGATCTAAAGGCTTGATCATCAGGCTTGGCACTAGGTAGATGAGCCTCCAGGGGGTGAGGCCTAGTGAAAGTTAGGTCACTGGGGGTATGCCTTTGAAGAGGATACTGGAACCGCAGCTCCTCTTCTTACCCTTACTCCCTCCTCCTCCTCTCCTTCACTCTCTGCTTCTCACTCTCTTGTCTCTCTGTTTCAAGCTGACTGTGTGGTAAGCATCTCCACCGCTACGTACTAACGTAATGAACTATGGTACCACAGAAAGTTCAAAGCAATAAGGCTAAATTACCATGCAAGGAAACCTATAAAACCGGGCCAAAATAAATCTTTGGATTTTGAAGGTGATATTATTATTATTATTTTCTTTTTATTATTATTATCATTTTTTGAGACAGGGTCTTGCTATGCAATTCAGGCTGGCCTTGAACTCACTATGTAGCACAATCTGGCCTTGACCCTCCCACCTCAGCCTCTCCAAGTGCTGGGCTTACAGGCATGTGGTACTGAGCCTGACTAAAGGTGATTACTTCAGGTATTTTGTCTCATCAATGGAAAGTTAACACACTCCTTCAGAATTAAATGAAAAACAAATACATTCCAAGTTGATGAAAATCAGACAGAGTTCATTCTCTTGACACTAGTATGACAACAAATGCCAAGGGAAGTTCTTTGAGTTGAGACAAAAGGACAAGTAAAAAGTATTAAAATATAATGAAGAAAATGTATGAAAGTATAAAAGTTATCCATAAAGATAAACATATATTAATTTACTTAATACTCTAGTCCTGTAAAGGTGTTATGTAAAATATTCTTAACTCTAGGATGAGAGTTAATAGAAAAGTGTATTATAAACAGCTAAAGTGAAAAATTGGTTAAGCTATATTTAATATAAATAAATGTAAACACCTAGATTAATATCAATACCATAAAATGTGTGTGCACTGGATAAAAGTGTAGAACCTCTCTCTCTCACTCTCTTTCTCTCTCCCACTCTCTCTCTTTCTATATATGTGTATATATATATATATATATATATATATATGATTGGATCTAATGCATTACCAGCTAAAATTAAGATATTGCAAACATAATATGTTTTATGCAAGACCCACAGCAACCAAAAATACAAAATCTCTTGTGAAAATGCAAAAGATAAAAAGAAAGGAATTAAACAATAATACGGTAAATATAAGGAAGGCAGAACATTTGAAAGAAAGGAATCAAAAAACTGTAAAAGAATTATTTAAAAAATTAAAAATACTCAACTAGCAAGTATTATTTATCAATGATTAATATAAATATAAATTGACTCAATTCTCCTTTAAAATTACACAGAATAACTAAATTGATATAAAATAAACTGCTTATATTTAAATCTTATGTGCTCACATAAACTGAGAGTGAGCAGTGATGGAAGTACTCATCTACAAAAAAAAAAAGACCACAAGGCTGGGGATTTAGCTCAGTGGTTAGAGTGCTTGCCTAGCCACCTCAAGGACCCGAGTTTGATCCCAAGCACCCACCCCCCAAAAAAAGACCACGGTTAAAAAACATAAAAAGAGTGAAAAACAGTCAGTAAATTATGATAAATGGATCAAACTATCAGGAGGATACAACACCATTAAATGTGTATGCACCCAATAGACTCAATTATGCAAAAATATATTAGTATATCTGCAGATTGAGATATATTGCAATTCAGTGATAACAAAGAACCTCAAGAGTTTCCTTTCAATAATGGACTGATCAACTAGAAGGAAACTGAATATGAAAATATTGTATTTGAACAAAACTTTCAGCCAAATGGGTCTAATACAAATATATAGAACAGTCTATGCATTAGTCTCAGAATACACATTCAAGTGCATACTACATATTTTCCAGGACAGATCATATTTTAGGCCACAAAAGAAGTTTGAAAATATACAAGAAAATTCAAGTGATCCTAATTGTATTCTTTGGCAACAATGGAATGAAACATAAATGAATAACAGGAAGAAATCTGGAAAATTGAAAAGTACATGAAAATTGATCACTATTTTGCTCAGTAACCAACTACCAAAAGAAATAAAAAGGGATATTAAAAATGACTGATGAGAAAAATACAAATGCAAACACAATATACGAAAACATATGGGGTACAGAAAAAGCAGTTCAAAGAGGAAAATTTATAGGAATAAAATGCTTGCATCTAAACAAAACAAATTTCTTAGATGAATAATTTAATGTTATACCTTAAAAAATTTTTAAAAAGTACTAAAAGTAAGAAACTAATGGAGATCAGAACAATGAAACTATATTACTTTCACTTGCCGCTTTAAAAAAAAATCTTAAAATGGAGGTCATTTAACAGGTTAAATATAAGAACTGAATCTACGACAGTAATAATAGGAAACATAGACTATGATATTCTTCAGGATGTTGGAATAGGCCAGAATTTTTTTGGGGGGTTATACCAAACTAAAGAGCTCTGCACAAAAATGGTAACAATATACAGACTAAAGATTTTACCCATAGAATGAGAAAAAAAAAATATTTCTATACATCTGATAAAGGATTAATGTACAGAATCTAAATTGAAATAAAAAATAGGCAATAAGGCCACAGTGTTCTCTCTTGTATAATGACCCAACCTCATACAGTAAGGTGTACTTCTTTTCCTACTTTTACTTGGCCTAAACTCACTCCTCAGAGTCTGTTTCTTTTCCTACATTTAAAATTTTGCTACCATTAAAAATGGGCAATAAACCTAAATATATATTTCTCAAAAGGAGACAAATGCTCAAAAAGTTCATAAAAAATGCTCAGTATCACTAATCATTAGCGAAATGTAAACCAAAAGTTTAATGAGAGGTTATTTTACTCTGGTATAAATTACTATTCTCAAGAATATTAAAGTAAATTTGGGCATGATGGAAAATGCTTGCAATCCCAAAACTCTGAGAGGCTGAGGCAAGAGGATCACAGTATGAGCTCAAGCTGAGAAACCTAGCGATTTAGCAAGAACCTGTTTTAAAATTAAAAAAAAAAGAAAAGAAAAGAAAAGAAAAGAAAGGACTAGGGGCGTAGCTTACTGTGAAATCTCTAGTTTCAATCTCCAGGACTTCCAAGAAAAAAAAAAAAAAAAGACACAATTCCAGAAATAGAACTACCTTATTATCCAGAAACACCACTGATATAAGGCAGGGGATCCCAGAGTCTGTCTGTGACTCCATTCTGTGTTCCCGGTTCTTGTTTGTCAGGAGCCAAAATTTGAAAGGACAAATTTAGGGAGGGCCATAAGGAAATTTAAGTAGCAAAAGAAAGGAAACTGGCTCTGCCAAGTGACTGAAAGGAAATAGCCACCAGGCAGTAAAGGATCTGAAAGGGGGTGGGGCTAGGGAGCGAGTTAAAGATAGGGCTTGGGTTGGGGTGCAGGGGGCAAGAGAGAGAGAGCTCTTGTTATCAATTCTATTTATCCTGTCTCAGTTCTCATGAGAGTTTCCCTGATCCCGTGAAAATAGGCCTTTTGGATTTCACATCTCAGGCTGACATCAGGTCTGGGCCACTGCTTAGGTCGTGTCCATCTTCCCAGCCAGGTCAAGCCTATTCCTACCTCACCACTACTGGGTGTGTATTCAAAAGAAATGAAATAAGTATGTTGAGGACACAGCTATACTTCATTGTTATCTCAGCACTATCCTCAAAAATCAAGAAATAGAAGTTAAATGTTCATCAACTGATGAATAGATAAATAAAATGTGGCAAATATACACAAAGGAGTACTATTCATAAAATTGATTAAAAGTTATCATTTGTGACAATGTGGGTGGAACTGACGGTCATAAAGTTAAGTAAGTTAGGCACAAATACCACATCCTCTTACTTATACTGCACTTGGAATCTGAATTATTTGATCTCATATAACTTTAGAGTAGGATGGTGGTTGCTACAGACTGGAGAGGATGGAGGGCAGTGAGAGAAAGGGAAGAGTTTATCAACGGGTACTTAGTTACAGTTAAAGAAGAGCAAGAAAATC
>PVJO010010411.1:0-29525 GCA_004026905.1 Hystrix cristata
GAAGATCCAAGAACTGGTTGCAAGCGCGTTCCTTTCCCAAAATAATACTTCTCGTGGACTCAGAGTGAAAGGCGCCAGGATGAAGGCCTCCTGTTGTGAGAGGCGCCGGTGCCTTCGCTGGCGAATTCTGTGCCCAGGCCTGGGTGATGGGAGGGTGCCCGGCCTGGGGTTTGCCCCGAGGCAGCTCACCAGGGAACTTGGGGGCACCCGGGTCAGCTGAGCCTGCATTTCCTCATGGAACTACGGCAGAGATAAGAGGCAGAGAGGTGAGGGAGCGTGCGGCCCCGTCGGCAGGAAGGCCGAGGCCAGCCAGAGGCCATGCTGGAGGTTTGCACAGCGGCAGCTGCCTGGGAGGTGCGCAGGTGTCTGGCAGGAGCCCTGCAGGTGTGCTGAGAGAAGACACATTCAGTCTTCACACCGTTTCCTTCACCAGTGTTTTCCTCAAATAGTGCTTCCTGGTCGAGTGTTTGGAGGTGGGCATCGTGTACTGGGACTAGATGCGGGAAGAGAAGGAAGGGCCTGGAAAGCTGGGGAGAGGAGCAAGCTTTGAACAGTTTTTATTTTTCCAGTGTCAGCTAGGCAATGTTGGCGGCTTGGCCCCTTTTCCTTCTGTCCCCCTGCAGACATGTTCGCCGCTGTGTTTAAGGGGTGGCTTTGTGCAGGATTGCGGTGTGGCCGGAAGTTGGGAACCTGCGGGGGCTTCATGGAAGATTCTTCAGTCAAAAACGTGGCTGCTCTTTTATTCCCTTCCTTGACAACCAGGGTCCTGGACTTTCTTCTTTTCCCTGGCTTCTGTCTCTCTTCTGCATCCTTCGTCTCCTCTTGTAATAGGTGAGTTTTAGAAGGGAGGCGTGCAGCAGGCAGGTGTCCACACGCCGTGGAACCGTGGCTGCTCCGTGCAGGGGGGCTGGGACGGGAGCGCTGGTCCTGTCTGGCGGGCGCTGGTCTGCTGTGCATCTCGTCTGCACAGCAGTGCTTGAGTGTCACAGCGTTCCACAACGGCTGAACACCTGATGCTGGCTGAGCTCTTCCCATGCCAGGCGCCATCAGCAGCACGTCTTGTATGCACTGCCTGATTTCATATTCATAGCAGCTGAAGTTACTCCTGTCACAAACCAAGAAGTAACCAGAGAGGCTGAGCAAAGTAGCCAACACCAGGCATATGGTAAGAGGCAGAGTTTAGATTTGAACTTGACCACCCGACTCTGAAGCCACCATTCTACTGTACAGGTTGGGCATCCTTGACTCAAAAATGTAAGTTCCAAAACACTTAAGTCTCAGTAGGATGCCTTCATGGAAAATGTCACACCCGACCTTATGCTGTACCTTGCAATCAAAATGCAGGTGCGCTAAAACGACTGTGTAAAACTTCCGGCTTCTGTCCAGGGTGTATATGAAACGTAAATGGATTTCCTGTTGCGACTTGGGTCCCATCCCTAAGATGTATCATCATATGAATGCAAATGTTCCAAAACCCCAAAATATTTGAAATCCAAAATACTTCCAGTCTCAAGAATTTTAAATAAGGGATACTGAACGGGCACAGAATGGCTCGTCTGCGTCAGGCAGCACCTCTCTGCATATCAGGTGGGCTCCACCTGCCTCAAGACCCAGGTCCTGGACCTTCTTGTGTGCTTTCCTGTAAGTGTTCAGTCAAGAGTCCCGTCAGTGTAGATGGAAGCTGGGCTGCAGAGGGCTTGGGCACCTGCACGGCAGGACCGCGGGGAGCATCAGCCTGGGGACTGATGCTTCCTCAGGTTGGTCTCTTCGTTTTGGAGAGGGACTTTCAAACAGGGTCAGTGGATAAGCTTGCTCATCTGGGGACTCTGCTGTGACATAAGCCTCCAAAGCTGTCTCAGTCAGGAGCGAAACTGCTGGCGGGGTCTGGTCCTGGCAAAATGCTTTTCCTGGGTAGGAGGCCGATGGCTGACGCTAAGTCCCAAGGTCTGGGGTCTTGAGGCTGGGTGGTCTCCTCACTTTGATGCTTGTGTCTTCAATAAAGGAATTTTGGAGCTCAAGATGTAGCTCAGAGGTGGAGCATTCTCCTTGCATGCACTGGGCGCGGGGTTCCGTTCACAGCACCTCAGAAATAAAAAAATTGGGAGTCGTCTTTGCAAATTAATAAGTTAGTGCCCATCTGAAATTTTCATCATGTTTTCACAGTTCAGAATGAGAGAATTTGTGCTCCATGGTGAATACTGACTTTTTGAAATAAAACTTTTACAAAGATCTTTTAAAGGTATCCACAGAAAGAGAAGCCAGATTGACACCCTGTATTGTCCATTTGAAAACACACAAGCAGTCTTTTATTTATTTGAGAGAAATGTTACCACTTTATTTTTTTTCCTCTTAACTGGTATTTCCATTTTACTTCGCCACAGAATTATATCCTATTATAATGTTTTTAAGCTTAGATGTCTTTTTCTGATTATTTATCAAACTTCACTATAGTGGAAATATGTATACAATTGAAATTTAAATTCCATTTTTAATTTATGGGAGCATGAAGCTTCAAATGCTTAATATTTTCCAGTTGAATCACCACTCATATTATTAATATACAGTTGAATTATTGTTAAAATTTACTGGGAAAGTATTTCAGAAATCATTTGGGCTATAAAAAATTAGTTCCTGTATCTGTGGATAAGCATTATTTACTGCTAGAGTTAAACTGGATTAAGCACTAATTCTATTTCCATTTTTCTTTCTTTCTTTCTTTCTTTTTGGTGCTCGGGATTGAACTCAGGGCCTTGTGCTTGCGAGGCGAGCACTCTAACCACTGAGCTAAATCCCCAGCCCCTCTATTTCCATTTTTCATTCTTATAAATATGTTCATGTCAAGAGACAGAGAGGGTTAGAGGGATTTTTGTTACGGTAGTCCCAGGTCTTCGCATTCAAATTGCCTACCAAGAGTTACATCTTGATTTAGCATCCAGAGTTATTTTTAACGATCTATAAGCTGAAATTTGATTGATTTTCAAAATTATGGAAAGCAAATAGTCTCTAAAGGGTTTCACATCCAGTTATTTACATTCTTCTCATTTTCTGGGGATAGAGCAAGAGCTTTGCCAGAATGACCAGTGATGCTCATTGAACCTCTTACTACTTTTTAACTTAAAGGCAACTTGTTTATGAAATGTAAGAAATGACAGTGAAAACAAAAATAATGTTAATTCATCTGTGCATTAGTCAATGCATGCTTCAAATATATATTTGTATTTTAATATGTTTTATATATGTAAAGAGAAGATTTAGGCTAATCAGTGATCAGGAAATAGTGTATGATCTAATTAGCAAAGTGGTCTTCCCAAAGCCTGTCAGTCAAACAGACCTTATTTTCTATGAGAAAAGGTCTTAGCTTTTGAGTTCAAATAAATTTTAGTTCGTATTTTAAGGAAAAAACTTAAAGTGGTAAGAAGAAATGACAGATTATTAAAGCAGTTTCCAGTTTCTAGCAGTTTTTTAAGTGGTACAGATTTAAAAGAATTAGTTATTTTTGCAATAAGTTATAAAAACACGACAAATGTATCGCTTTCCTTTAATTTATATGAATGCAATATAGCAAACACCTAAACTTATGAGCTGTTTTAAAGTGAAGATTACAATGAAAAATCGAGCTGTTTTTCTGTTAGATATGTGCGAATGTATACGGTGAATTCTGGTGTCGGACTTCCAAGAGTAATTAAATAAGAACCCTGTCTGTGCCTTCAGCAATAGCTGCGTTCACTTCCAGAGACCTCGGGATCCAACTTCATATGTAATTGCCGTGTATTTAACAAAAGAGAGGTAGGTGTATGCTGCTAAAAACAGGTTGTCACAGTGGGCAGAAGTACAAACTATTAAACATTTTATGAGGATTAACTATCATTGGAAAAATTCTTACATAAATGAATATTTAATCAAATAGGCTTTATCTTAAAATAATACAGCACACACCGAATCTAAACCAAGTCTCCTATTTTTATTTGTAGGTTTTTCTGGTATAATTCGAAAAACACTCCAAAGCACTGGGCCGCAGAGAGTCAGTATCAGGAATGTCTACACTCTGAGCTCCTTTCTGGCTAGCGTCCTGTTCCAGTGTGAGTATCGCACTCAGGAAGGAATCGTGGCCCTTAGGTGCACTTGCACACACTTTGTGTGTGTAGTGTTTGCCAGTCACCTCCCCGTGTGACTCCCCCAGGATTCCCGCTGTGACCCCAGGTGTGCAAAGGAAGGTGTGTGCTGGATGCATCATTTTTATAACACCCGCCGAGGGCCAAGGCACTGTCTGCAGTGCGGTGTTCTGTCCTTCAGTGGAACGTGGGTGTGGTTGGGGTCCAGAGCTTGTAGCCTTGACCTTTCTAGTCGGAGACCTTACTGTTTGAAAGTGTAACCTTTAAGAGGCTGAAGTCCTGGTGAACTCTGCTTTACGGTAACTCAGTTGTGTGGCTTTGTCAAATATTTCATGCCCTTCTCCTCAGTTACCCCTATGAAATCAAGACAGGTAATTATGACTTAAAAATCATTTAGATGTGAGAGTTTAGCACACGAATCATGAGTACGTTCATCCCTCTGTATCTTTGGAGGCTTGTTTCCAGGACTCTCACAGGCACCAAAGTTCGAGAATGCTCAAGTCTCTAGATGGTATCATCTCTAAGGACTTAGGGTGCCTAGTACAATGTAAATGCTGTGTCAATAGCTGATATGTTGTATTTCTAAGGGAATAATGGAAGGACTAAAGAGCCTGCGTGTTTTGCACAGATTCAACATTTTTTCTATTTTCAATCAAGGTTGGTTGTGATAGGGAGGGCCGGTACAATTAGATGCGTACTCAACAATGGTTGTATCAGCCAGTGTTCACTAGAGAGACAGATTTAGTATAAGATATGTGGATATATAAGGGTGGCCATCTCAGAGTCAGGTGTGGAAGAGTGCAGAGGGCTGTCTGTGAGCTGGAGCGCTGAAGGATTGAGTTGAAGGTCCAAGACTTGGAGCTCACTGTGGTGTTCTGTGTGAGTCCACATCGGGAGGCCGGAGGGTCTGCACTGGAAGCCAGGAGATGACATCCAGGGTGCAAGTGAAGACTGGAGCTCCTCTGAAGACAGAAGCAGCCTTGCTTCTTTGCTCCCCTTTTATTCCATTCAGACTACAAACCCTTGAACGGGTCTGCTCACACCCAGGGTGGGCCTCTGAACTGTGATAAGCCAATCAGCAGGCTAATCTAGCTCCACAGACCCTTCATTCCTGTATCACACCCCCACGATCCAGCCACCTCCCCAGAGCCCCGCCTCTGAGGACGTGAGGCTTTGGGGGACATCTAGATACAAGCCATGACGAGGGTGAACACTCTTCTTTGGCCTAGAGAGAATTGTACAGCTCAGTGAGTTTCCTGTAATGCAGCAACAGGCTCTGGACAGTCGGCAGTTTCCAGCCGAATTCTCGCCTTGTTCCAGGAACCAGAGCTTTGAGAGAACGAGCGGCGCACAGACCTGTAGAGATCCATAAAACGTCCTGTGTGTCAGCGTGCCACTCGGGTCCTCGCTTCGTTTTGTTGGTCTTTCTGATGTCCCTGGCCTGGGACGTGGGTGGTGGTGTCACCTTATGAGGCGATCTTGACACCCAGTTTGTCGAGGCCTGGGAGTAGCTGAGAGCTCAGCCTCTCGTGAGTTCCACAGAGTGGTGGTTAGAGCCTCGTCACACCCTGCTGAGGATGACGCTGACACACTGACACACAGGTTCAGATGCAGGTCCTTTCTACTCACAGGACCCCCAGTTTCTCCCGCAGTTGTCTTTCGTACAAGGCTCGCCTCTAGTAGGGATCTGAGTCATTTTTTATATATGAGGGAATTGTAATGTGTTTGGAGTGCACTAAGGAAGAGGGTGATGTCCTGGGTCACTGAGGGCCATCAATCGAGCGGTCGCTGATTGCAAGGAGATGGATCCTGTACAGGAAGATGGTCTCTCGGAACACCCAAAGAGCAGAGTGGAATTATATCAAATGTGATGACTGTCCTAAGGAAGTAAGAGTGGACACATTCAAAGGATACCCTGGTACCATCTTCATGAAGGTATTATTTACAGATGGAAAAAAAAAACAAGCAACCTATATATTCAGCAGTAGATACTGGATTAAATAAATCATGGTATACTTATGTAGTACATTGCCATATAGCTACTAAGAAGAGGACAAAGAATAATAAGGATGTGAGATGATTATAGTACAGTGATCTGAGGCCAAACCTAGTGACAGAAATCATGTGTAGAGGAAAATGCCACTTGTACTTAATTTGTTGACATGTTTATTGAAAAATCCATGGAAATGTATAGACTGCAAACTATTAACAGTGGCGATTTCTAATAGTGTTCATTGGTATTTTTGCTTTCTTTCAACTTTTCTGTGTTTACCAGTGTCCTTCAATATGCTTGGAAATCTGTCTTCCAGTGAGAGAAGTTACTTAAAATAGTTACTATGTAAGGGTTGAATCTATGCATCTTTAACTCAGTACTCTGCTGAGATGGTTTTGTGAATCTGAACTTGCAAAGAGGGATGATCATGCCCATGTTTAGAGACTGAACAGTGGAAGAGGGAGATTTCCTGGTGCCGAAATTTATCTCCGCTTTTCTCTGCTCTGAAATGTATAAAACACGAAAGATGCAACATACAGATGTAGGTGTGAAGATGAAGCACAGTGTGATTTTTTGCAGCGGAATGTGCCCTTAGCCAGTTGTGTTCCAGTCCTCGTTTGGCTGGCTTTTCCTCTGGAATCGCTTCTTTGCTAGAGTGTTAATGGATTGGTTAATTTGTGAGCAACACTCCTAATTGTGTTAAATCTCTACAACCTCATTAAGCATTTGTGCAGAATTAGATCCAAGAGCTTGGGGGGACAGTGTGCCAGTGGTCGGAGGGAGGGAAGCGGAGAAGCTCGAGGCACCCATGTGAGGCTGGGCACTAATCAAGACCCCTACTCCCCCGTCCTCAGAATAAAGCAACATGGATGCACAGCACCCCCCCAGGGGGGTTCAGAGGTTCTAAGGCACATGTCAGCTTCCGTGTTGTGTGTCTAAGTGCCCATTGGAGGGGGCAAGAACATGCAAGCCAGCCTGCTCTTTTTATTTAGATCTGTTGGGATTTACTTTTATTTGGGCAAAAAGACATAGGCAAGAATGAACAAACTCTCAAGGGTGCTAGGTTTAAAAAAAAAAAAAATTTCTGGTTTCTTGTGATTATATTTAGGCACCAGGCCAGAGGTAGTCTGTGCTTTAAGAAGGGGAGGAAAACGATTTCAGAAAATATAATTGGCCGGTGTTTATTTTGAAAACTAAAGATAATAGCCTGGAATATACTGATTTTTACAAATTGTAGTAGACAGCTGGTTTCTTCTGCAAGTAAGCAGGCTGGATTCAGCTCCTGAGAATGTTCACGGTGCTCTGAGAAGTTAGTTCCGGCCTGCGGGTGCGCTGCCATTGCTTATCCGTATGTCCCCGCACCTTACGCAGTGTGTGCCTTCTCCTCCCCAGTGTTTCAGGCTTTGGAATTCCAAGTAGGGTGTGTAGCAGCCTGCTTGTTTCATTTAAAGTTATTCGTTGCTTTTATTATATGTCTGAGCATTTTTCGGTAACGAATACTGAAGTACCTTTAAGGATGGAAACCAGTCCACCCCAGCAGCAGCCAGACCTGCTCCTTTCTCAGGAGCTCCACTCTTCCTCAGTTGGAGTCCTTGCTGGCCATCATCGTCCCAGGTCAGTGGAAAAGTTTTCCCTGGACAGTGGGAGAATAAAGGCCTTAACGAATCTGTTGCTGCAGGTGATGTGGGCCTGAGGTGATGTGGTTCGGACGTGGTTCATGAGTGTCCCCGGGGCTCCATGTGCTGGGTGGAAGCTTGGTCCCTGGTACAGCCCCAGTGCAAGGTGACTGGGTCACTGGGGCAAGGCCTCAGAAGAGAGGGGTGTGGCTCTCAAGGGACCCAGTCAGTTCCTGAGAGCAGGTTATGAAGAGCACGCGTGGCCCTGGTCTCTCTGGCTTCCTCTCTCTCCATGTGTCCCTATGGCTCACAGCCATTTCCCTTCCCACTCTGCTGTGTTTGAGGCAGCCAGGGGTCCCTTGACAGTGCCACACAGATGAGGCCACCTGACCCTGGACTTTCAGCCTTCAAAACTGTAAGCTAGAGAAACCTCCTTTCTTAATAAAATACTCAGCCTCAGTTATTTTGTTGTGGCCACACAAAGTGGACTAATACACAGGGCGAAAATAGAGCAAAAAGGAAAAAGAGGAGGAGACGCTGGGAGTGTCACTTCATCGCCTGTCCATCCACAGTGTTGCCAGATGAATGGTGATGTCCAAGCATGTCCCCAAACATGTCCTTTCCACTGCCACACAGTGCCTGTGGTTTCTTCTACCCTGAATGTGTCAGCTTGTTACCGCCACAAAAGAGAAACAGGAGTGCAGGATTTCCACAGACCCCTTCAGGAGCGCACCTCCAGGGATCTCAGACCTGAGACCTCCCACTGGCCCCGCTTCCTCATGGCACCAGGGCTGAGGACCAAGCCTTTGACACGTGGGTCTTTGAGGTTGCTTGTCCACACCATCGCTCTGGGAACGGGGAAGATAGAAGAGCGCTTTGCTTGGGCGCCTTTACAGTGGGTTGAAGAAAGCATCTGAAGGCTCTTTCCAGGTTTTTAAGAGGAGCAAAAGGAATATTGTGTCCAGTAGGATGTGGATTTGGACAATTTCTAGACCTTTCCAGAAGGTTCCTTCTGTTCTTTTTAGGTTTCCTGTCTCCTCGTAATGGTCTAAGCACATTTCACACTGTTTTTCAGTCAGTTAAATGTATAGGATGCTTCCTGGAATGAAACCACCGGCAAGGAGTGTGTGTAAAGGGACGACTTAGTTGATAATTGCTGGTGTGGGGCCTTCTCTGCCTCTGCTTCTCCACCCTTAATTGGTTGAGTATTAATAAACTCATGGTTTGTTTCAAGGGCACAGCGAGTTTTTAATGGTCTTACAGAAATTTCAGGAAGAAAGCTGAAGAATTAACATAATAAATAATTGTGGCTTGCAGGGTTTTTGTTGTTAAGACACTAAAATGTTAAAAAGCAAGCCACTTTAGCAGAAAGTAACTGCCCTGACAGGCGCCACCCAGCCGGGACCCACAATAAAGCAGCCTTCCCGCACCGTCCCTTAGACCTGCATCCTGCAGAAATGCTTCCTCACATTATGGAAATGTACTTTTCCTATCAGCAGAGAAAAGTGAAACTCCAGGCTTCTAATCTGGAGTGAAACTCCAGATTCTAATGAATCTTGGCTGACATCTGATTTCATACCCAAGTTAAAGGCGGGAGGCGGGGGAGCCTCCACCTCCCCACGTTCATGACCACAGGCAAAACTCTCCATTAATGTCACGTCGCATCTGTGTGTCTCGTGGTGGCTGCCACACGTCAGTCATTAGTGCATTAGCAATCACTTACATCCGCTTTCTACCTACTGCTTCCCAGCTTGAGGAATTTCCTTTTGCAAGCCTTTCACTTTGAACCTCTGGATTCATGGCATCAGGATTTGCTCAGATGCAACGCTTTGCCTCTTCCTGCTCGGCCTCCTGATGAGGATGGCCATGTGTCCCCAGTACCCAGAGAGGGCCACCGAGGCGCAGCAAATCTGTGCGGCTTCTGGGAAGTAAGTGGTAGAGCTGGGGTGGAACCAGAACTTCCTGGGGATTTGAACACATTTTGCAGAGTGGGTTAGAGAGGTCTTTGAGGATGCAGTTAAATCTTTTTCTCTCTTTCCCCTCTAGTTTAGTTCCCGTACGTGTTAGGGAAGCAGTAGATATTTTCAACTGGCCAAGGGAAGAAAGTTGAAGTTTATAGAGGAAATAGTGAGCCGAGTTCCAGCGTGCTTTTGTGAAGTAGGTCATGAGAAGGTAAGAGTGAGGTCGGCATCAGAGTGGAAGTGAAAGGTGCGTGTGCCCTTTGAAATGGTTCTGAGCTGCCTCGTGGCCCAGCCGCCAGGGAAGTGCAGGAATTCTTCCTGTGAGGGAGAACCAGTCTCTGGTTGCTGCTCCTGGGTGTCCACCCAGTTTATAGAGTGAGTGGTTTCTTCTCATTTTGACAGTGTTGTGATCAGGGTGGCAGCAGAGGGTCTGTAGCTTTTCTTTTTTAAACCCATAAATGGAGGAATGTTGTAGCTTGTTGTCTAGATGTCCCCCAAAGCCTCATGCAGTCATAGGTGGGGCTTTTCTGAGGTGGCTGAATCTAGAGTGTCTGACTGATTCATGGCGCAGTGCTAGGATTAAGCATGCTGGGATTAAGGGTGGGTGATTACTAAATTTGTCCACTGATTGGTTTGGCATCTGCCCTTAGCCGAGTGAACTAGATAGAATATAAAAGGGGCAGAGGCAAGCTGCTGTTGCTGCTTTTGCTGTCTCCTGCCTTCCATGGACTATTCCTCCCCTGTGATGCCTTGGAGCCAGCCAACTATGGACTATAAACCTTCCCTCCTTTTACCTTTGGGTGTTAAAGGTACTTTGTCTCAGCAACAAGAAAAGCAACTAAGAGAAGAAATTACTTGAAGCTGTTCAGTGAGAAGCTGAGCATGGTGGCACTTGCCTGTAATTCTAGCATTCGGGAGGCTGAGGCAGGAGGATTGCTCTGAATTTAAAGCCAGCCTGGGCGACATACGAGTTCAAGGTCAGCCATGAACTACATACTACCTGTGTAAAAAGAAAAAAAAGAAACCATTCAGTGAGAGCAATTCTGTGGGAGGCAAAGGTGATCTTTACCTGGTTTTATTTAGGGAAAGTATTGCCACGCTCAACTCAGCAGGGTAAAAAGTGGTTTGTTCTCTGACTGATCTTCCTCCGCATCCAGGTTTCTGCCCAGCATCCCAGCAATCGGGATAGCTGTGGCGTGGACCGTGCAGCTTCTTCCCAGCTATAAGGACCTGGAAGCACCGTGAGGTTCGGTTCATTCTGTAAATGGCCCCTTCAGCGATGTCTGGCGGGCCGCATGTCGGCAGGAGCCAGGCCGTTCTGCTGGGCTCGTGCCGGGCTGGGTGTGATCCCGGAGCCGCCCATGGTTGTCCCTGACAGGGACGGCTTTTGTGGGGGGTGTTCTGGAGCAGGTGTGGCCCAGAGAGCCGCCGTGCTGGTGGGCAGACCTCTGAGAGGCCAAGAGTTGAAGTGTCCTTCCCTGTGGGCCTCCGAGGAGGGATGGGCTGCGGAACAGACTGTTGAATGATGAAGCAGCTTGACCCCTGGACAAGTGGCTTCTGTAACCGGCTGTTTAAGGTAGCGACATCTGTCGCACAGATTCTGTCCCTGCATGACGTGCAGCCATTTGGGCGGGTAATTAGATGAAGTTTGTTTGGGAGCATGCTGTCATGTCAGTGCCATCCTGGAGGTGTGTCACACGTGTATTGTCCGTGGCAGTGTCTCAGGTGGCCGCGTTAGAAGGAGGTGGCGGCACCCGGAGTTCTGAACTAACGCTGCTCTGTCCACGTGTGTGTCGCGCTGAGCATCGGTCAGTGATGGATCTCTGTCCGACTGCCTGATCAGTCCTTGCGGCCTCGTGTGGGGGTCTTGGCCCTGCTCCTCTGTTCATCTGTGAATAGTTTAATTTGTGCACAGTTCCTGTGCTGAAGCCAGTTGGAGTTTCACTAATCAAAATAAAAATGAAACAATAGTCATATCATGTAGCTTTGTGGTTTCTATTTTGTTCTGTTTCGAAGCATTATTTTGTCTTTAAAATATAATCCCACATTTCGGAGCCCGGGATCTCATCTGGGGCCGTACCAGCCATGGGAGGTGTGATCAGAAGGGTACAGCGAATCTCTAAGGTAAACAGATTTATTGCAGTAAAAGACCCATGGCCATTAACTACCCACAAAATGCCCCTTCGCCCTGAACTGAGCCCGAGGACCCTTCCCCGCTTTCCCGGAAACTTACCTTTGAGCGCCTAGCGTGTTGGTGACAGAAGCTGACCCCTGGGAGTCTGTGGTCAACGGCAGAGGCCGGTAGCAGGGGCAGGCGGGCGGAAGAGCCTCCCTTCTCTCCCCATCCTTGGCTCTCTCAGACCTGGGTTCCCATCCTGTCGTGGTGTTGGTGGAATTCGTCCCCAGCTGGGCAGTTACTGAGGTATGCAGCGAGTGGTACTCTTGTTTGCGTGAGGATTCTGTGTTTTGACGGGGAGGTGCAGGTAGGAAGAGTGTAGACATAGGAGCTTAGCCGTTGCCCTGAACTGATGCCACCCCGCCACCCCCACCCCCGATGCTGGGGCTGAAACCCAAATACAAACACTAGACTACCACTGAGCTACAGCCCCAGCCCCGGCTGGTTTCTTTAAGTGGTGGTTTTTTTTTTTTTTTTTGGTATTGAAGTCCATCCCTTCCCTCCATCTGTCCACTTAGCTACAGTGAACTGGCTAGGCCAAAAAGGAGGAGAGGGCAGTGGGCTGTTGTGTATCCAACTAGCCTGTTTTAAGGTTGCAGATGAAGTGCTGGTTAAATGTGTGTCAGCATTGACTTTCTGCAAAGATTTTGGAAATCATCCTTTTAAAAAAGAATGTGGAATTTGCAAAGAAAATAAGAATGTAACTTATAAGTAAAAAGATTCATCCTTAAAACTGTCCAGATAGGGGCAGTTCAAGGTCACGGTCATCTTAGCATTAGTGAACAAGTGCCGTGTCCCAGGCCTGTAATAGTGCATTTTCAAAGTGCATCGCATCTAGGGAAAAAAGGATGTTTTACATTTTCAAAAATGGCTTGAGTAGGAAAGAGTCCTTTTTTTCTCCAGCAGGGGGGATCGAACTCAGGGGTACTGTACCACTGAACTGTGTCCCTGGTCCTTTTAAAAGTTATTTTATTTTGAGGCAGAGTCTTGCTAAATTGCCCAAGCTGACCTCAAACTTGCGGTCCTCCTGCCTCAGCCTGCCAAGTAGCTGGGCTTACAGGCGTGCACCCCCACACCCAGTAGAAAGAGTCCTGTTGTAATTAGTGAGAAGATTTTGGTATAATTTTAGATCAGACTCTCGAATAAAACAAAGAGCTGCTTTTTACAAAAAAAATTCTACTTACAACTACAGCAAAAGGAAATTCGTTTTATCTTAATCCAAGTAAGTATTGCTTGGTATTTCTTGTTTTGAAGTTCAGACTTATCAAGAAAATCTTTGGTTTCGAAAACTCGAAATGTTTATTGGCAACAGCCAGTTATCTTCTTGTAAACAGCCTGGCTCCAAATTATTCTCCTGTTTATATAACTGAAATCTGAGTTAAGTGCTCAGGACCATATTTGAAGTCACACATGCTTTCGTAGGAACGAACACACAGCAGAGTTCTGGAGTTCAGATAAGCGTGTTTGATACACATTGACACCTCCACTGATCAGACTGACTTGTTTATTAATGGTCTGCTGCAGACTCAACTTAGCGCTCTTGTTCTTGGGATGGCGAGAGGACTGAAGTCAGGGGCCGGGAGGCAGTTTGCCAGAAGTAAGTGACATTATCCGATGCTAGTCTGATGGCCTTTTATGACCCATTCCCAACCAGAGCGGAGCCTGCTATGCTGATTGTACTGTCGATGTCAGCACTTTTCTTGGGAGAAGTGTTTTTGCTTATTCAACTTTTGTTTCATGTTAGATTCTTTTTTGCTAAACATTGCTGTTGTCTTAGCTTTGCTTATTTCTTTGCTTTGTTTGTTTTTTTTTTTTTTTTGATTGGCTTGGGGCCTGAGAATTCAGTTTCTATTTTTTTTTTAAAGCCACTTAGAGTAAGCAAGCAACTGTGTGTCCCTTGGTACAGTAGCCAATTTAAGGTGATTTATACTCACTTATTTAGCAGTAAAGTCTCATTCCTAAAGGATACGCTTGAATGGTTGGAAGTCCACAAATGTTAAAGCACTAATATCTGGTTTTAGGCCAAATACAGATATTCTGTCTCATTCAGATTTTTGCCACTTCCAAACATACCATGGCCTTCTGTGGTGTGTATTGGTTTAGCCTGTAGGATTTGGGGGTTCAGCCTGATCAGAGATGATTCTTCAATGATTCTTTAGTTACTACTAAGATTTTATAAAAGTAGGTCATTAAGAGTTGGTAAAAAAGCAAAGGAACTTGAAGTCTTGGTTAGAAAAGGTGTCCTCACTGTGCTTTATGTTCTGAAATTTTAAGTTTAGTAGACGGTCCTGTGTGAGACTCGCACTGTCTAATCGGGATGCTCCCACCTTCCCCTGCCTGTGCTGCAGCCTCGCCTCCCCTGCCCCAGCATGGCCCCGCAGCTCAGCCCTGGGTCCAGCCGAGCGGCCACCCCCAGGGCCCTCGGGGCCACCCAGGTACTCACACACCACGGCCTCAGGCGACTTATAAAAGCCACTTGTGTGGTGGGTGCCCTCCTGGGGGAACACAGAGGCCTGGTCCTTTGACTCTGTGCCCTTGGCCCCCTCCCAGGCCAGGGACTCACCGGTATGTGTTCCCTCTTCCCCCCACACACCGGACCTTTCACTTCTCAGCAGTGTCCTTTTGCCGGGTGCTGAGCGTGGCCCACCTGCTCCTCCTGGGACCTTCTCCTCGTCCTTCCCTGGCTGGTCACCTTGTCGCTGTCCTGTTCTCTGATGCCCCCTTTCTGCGGTGTGAAGTCTTACCGTTCTCAGAATGCTTTCCCCAGTCTCTTACCTCTCACCTATCGCAAGTCTTGCAGTGGTGTAGAGCAGGACTCTGGGGCCCAGACCTCCTGGGCTGGAAACCTGGCTCCTGTTCTGGCTGTTTGAACATCTGTGAGTCACTGAACCTCTCAGAGCCCCAGATGGCTCCTGTGCCAAGTGGGGGAACAGGGACCACGCCAGTCTGTGGCCAGGCCCAGGCGAGGTGCCAACATTCAGGCCTTGGAATGCTGGCTGCTGGGCTGTAGTGTGTGGTGGGTTCAGCACCGTCATCGTTAGGACCTCTGCTGAGGCGTTTTCCTCTCATCCGACAGGGCCCAGAAGCCTGCAGGGTGACCCTCCTGTGCCTTTCTGGCACCGGGCTGGGCAGCTATTCCCCAGACTGCCTAGTGCGTGGGACTGAGTGGAACTGACTTCACCTGCACACCCAATTCCCGATTTCAGTGTTGCTAGACTTTGTGGTCTGTGACTACGATACGTCACGCTGACTTCCGTGATTCGGAGCCCGTTCCTCCTGGCTCCATCCACACCCTTCCCTGCCTTGGCCCCTGTAGGCTGTGGCCTGGCTCTGGCTCTCCCAGCTGCAGGAGGGCAGTGGCTTGCTGCTCCGAGTGGCCCTAGGCCCCTGGTGGCCCTCCGCGCCGGGATGCCGTATCTGTTCCCTTCAGGCTGTGCTGTGTCCCCAGCACCACTGTGCTGCCCTGGCCTCTGCTGGGCCCCTGGAGCTGCAGGGTCTGAAGGACACTGCTTGTCCATCTGCAGGGGCTCTGCTTGCTCAGAACAGCCTCACTGCCAAGAACCCCAGAGCTTGGCGCACACCTGGAACAGACAGCAGAGCTGCAGCCTGTGACCCGGCCCCAGTCCTCGCTCCTGGAACCAAGGGAGCTCATCCCAAGCGGAGCAGACCTCCACCTTTTATGGACAGAAAACGGGTCGTAATGTCCAAATGACTGTTTTTCCAGGCTGCGCAGTTTATAAACAATTTCACGGATCTTGAGTCCAAGTTCCAGGCAGGTTTTCCTCCCCGTAGCGGTTTCTGCAGACGTGCCCTCCCATCTGTGGAAATTTCTCTTCTGCCTTTTATTTCTTGCTCTATGAATCACTAATTCCCCCCCTCTGAGTATTCATTTCCCTGGGGGCTTCTGTAGCAAATGACCACAAACTTGCTGGCTTCAGACAACAGAAATGTAGCTTTGCACAGTCTGGAAGGTGAGGAGCCTGAGACCAGGGCACCGGCAGGGCACGCTCCCCACCACGGCCCTGGGGACGCTGCGCTCCGTGCCTGCCTCCTGGTCTCGCAGGCTGCGGGGACTCCTTGGTGTCCTTTGGCTCTCAGCACACTGCTCCGGCCCCTGCCTGGGTCTTTTCTGCCACCATCTTCCCTGAGTGTCTCTTCTGCTGCCTCCCGCCCTGTCTCCCTCCTTCTCTCCCTTCATCCCTTCCCTTGGGCAGTACAGAAGAGTGAATCTGGGGTGTTCTGCCAGAGCTGCATTCCCAGCACACAGCACGTTCCCCCTATATCCGTCTGTCTGTCTGTCATCTGTCTCTATATCGTTTATCGGTTTTGCTAAAGTGCAAACTTGCCATCCTCCTGCCTCAGCAGTGCTGGGATTACAGGCATGTGCCACCACACCTGGCCCTGTGTATTTCTTTTAAGGGTCTTTGTCTTTGGGTTTAGGGCCTTCCTGTATAACCCACAGTTATCTCCATTTCAAAACCTTTAGTTATGTCTAAACGGGCCCTTTTCCCAAATAAGACAACATTTTACAAGTTCCTGGGGTAGGGCTGGGTGCATTTGGAAAAACGTTATTCAGCAGGACACCAGGGTAGCATTAGTTGACCTTAATCACACCAGTTCTATAAGCTAATTTCGAGTGAGTGAATTTTGGTAATCTGGCTGCTGCTGGGGACTTTTCACACAGGAAGAATAAGGACTGTTGAAGTGGTGTTTTGAGCCTTCAGCAGGCCAAGGACCGTAGTCTCTAACACCCTGCCGTGCTGCCGCATGGCCCCACCGTACTGATGAGGCCCCAGGGCTTTGGAGCACCCAGGTGACTTGCGAAGAGGTCTGCTTGGAGGCTGCCTTCAGAACCAGGGCTGCAGAGCGGTGGCGGGTGTCAGGCCTGGCGGGGCGTTGGCATCGCGGTTTCTCCCTCTGACTTGGTGTGAGACCTCGGCCAGGCTGGCCATTTTCTGTGAACCTGACTCAGGCTGGCCCCGTCTCAGAACTCCAAAGGGAGAATTAAGAGGGAAATATCGAAAGGCCAACAGAAAGCTTCAAGCAGAGATTTGGTTGGCTTTGATTGAATTTCATATTGATGTTTGGGTGATGCGGGGAATCTGAATATGACGAGATCTGTAGAAGTGCTGTAAACTACAATGATCATACAGACGATACAGTTTCTCCTAGAGTTCTGTTTCCTCAGCACTCTGACCATGTATCTTAAATTTGTTGAACTAAAAAAATGATTCTTAGTGCTTTGATGAATTAAAATATATATGCCTGAATATTTGACATTCAAATATTAGGAGGAAAAAAGGCATCGTAGGGAATCCCAGAGCCGTTTCTTTGGAATCATTTCTGCCATCTTCCTTTTCGCTACCGTTGAGCCTCGTGGCAATGGCTCCAGGTGGAAGTTGTGCGGTTCAGATTCCCTGCCAAACCGGAGAATCCCTTCTTGCGGCTCAGGAGATTCGTTCCCTGATGTTGGCGGGGTGAGGCTGATTTGGGTGCCAGGTGGAGGGTTGCTCACAGTGCCGGCCTGTTCGCCTCTGGCCTGGGCGGGTACCTGTGGGACCTGGGTGGCCGGTCTCCCACCGTCCCTTCGTCTCTGCTCAGCTGAGGCCTGCTGATTCTGTCTCCCCTCCAGCTTCCTTGCTGTGACTGCTGGCTGGTAGCTGTGACGCTCAGCTGGGCAAACCTCCGGCTCCCTGCTTCAGAACTGGAGACGCATGTCCTTTCCGGGATCTTGCCGTGGTGCACGCAGTAGCCTGTGGACTCCACGGGGCCATGAGTCACGATGGAGCATTGATCCCTGCTGCCGTGCAGTGCCCTGGCGTCCGCAGCAGACGCACGGTCAGGCCAGGCCTCATCTGCAGCGGGTTTCAGGTCCGACGTGCTGGCGTTGGCCTGTGGTCGCCTGTGGCTCGCACCCTCCTGGCCTCATTCTTGATGCAGGGGCGTTAAGCGCCTGATAGACTTTTGATGCCAGCGTACTTATTTTCGCAGTCAGCACCTTGCGTCGGATGTGCTGACTCTTGTTCGATAGATGCGTGAGCAGTGATTTTCGGCGCATGTATTGATCAGGGTTGTTACCAGAAATGGAGCCTGATCCACTTATTCTTCTGAGATTTACTAAAATTGACTTTCTCTCTTTGGGAGACCAAAAAATGATCCAGGTTGCGAATGAGTTGTTCCAATTCTTTTCATGCCGAGCAAGGTTTCAGGCTAAATTTGGAAGCTCAGGAGACAGATTTAGGATCTGGTGGGTTGAGAGCGAGGCACGCGGCTGCCTGGCCACTTGCCCGCCACGACACAGGAGGCCAAGCTGGGGTTCGTGGTGGGGTGCATGCTGCTTTGCTGAAAAGACAGCAGCAACAAAAATCTGATTCATGTGGAATGTGTGCTGAAATGAAGAAAACAGAGGTTCTCTGCTCGGGGAAAGCCAGGGAACATGCATTCATGAGGGCGCCTAGAAACGCTCATTCCCATTCCAGTGGCTCTGGAGGGGCCTCTAGGGGCTGCTGGGCAAATCTGCAAGTGGCGCCTCTCGGGGGAGTGTTCACGATGTCCGGTTTCTGGATGTGGTGGGCATGTGCGCACCCAGGAGGAAGAAGCACATAGGTTTTAAATTTCATTTCATTATCAGCACTCGGGGAGATGTGCAGTCGGCAGTAACTGTACTCAACAAACCCACACAGGTTTGGTCCCTGCACACCACTTGCCTTCCATGGAAATGCAGGAGAGCGCGGCAGGCAGGGCACTGCAGCTGGCGGGATGGGGCCTGCTCGTTTGGTTTAGTTTTAATGGTGTGATCTGGCAGTTCTGATACTCAGTTTCTAGAGGTGGGCGCAGTAATCCTCGATTGTCATCCCATTAAAGCTGTCAGAGTGAGTGAGACCCTGTCGTAGGAAAAAAGCGGGCTGGGGGTGTAGCTCATGGCAGAGGCCCTGGTTTCGGTCCCCAGTGCCGTCACAAGGAAACAAACAGAAAAGAACTGTCAGTCATTCGAAATAGTTTTGGCCTTTGTCTTATGGTGATAGTTTGGTGGATCTGGACTGATGAGGAGAAGTCCCGGTGTGACACACATGCATCTTAATGGGATTAACCCAGTCAGTTTTGCCCACTGGACTGGTAATTCATACCACGTAGTAGAAAGGTTGTCCTTATATAAAGTGTCACTGATAAAGTCCTAGAAACTAGCCGTGTTTGTCACCCTGTCATTTTTTATTTTAGAAGTCAGCCAATGTCACAGTCCCTCCTCCTCGCTCTTCTGTTAGTGTGCTTCATTGCAGAAAGTTTTCAGGAACGCAAGATATTCTTACAACACACTGACAAGTCTTCTGTAGACACAGAGAGAAGCCACTCGAGCCTCCCAGACCATGTGCTGCATCAGGCCAGACATCCTCGCGTGTTTTAGAATTGGTTCCTTACTGTGTACTCTCACTTGGGCGGTTGATGGGATACGCACCACCCACAGCAGGGCGGGGCTTGCAGGGTGACTTGGGGCTGGTCCCCCGTGTCACCCGCCTGGCCCTCACAGTCCAGTTCTCCAGGGCAACTCCTCCTGCTTGGGCACAGACCCAGGGATGATTTGCGGTAGGTGGTGGTGGAGGGGTCTGGTTCTCACCCCAAAAAGCAGGACAGGAGAGGCTGTGGTTTGGCACCAGGAAGCATTCTGGGCATGAGCCAGGCCTGGCAATGGGAGGTAGGAAGCTCTCTGGAGTCCCCCTGAAGGTAGCCATTCCCTTCACTTGTCCCCTGCACCCAAGGCGAGTGGGAAGCTGGCCCCGAGCCCCCTCCCAGACCAAGGGAGAGGAAGCTGCTCCTTTCTGCTCCCTGCCCTCTCTCTGGCCTGAGACCAGGGCCACCATTCAGCAGACCAGGGCTGGAGATGAGACTCACCGAGGGAGTATACACTTAGCACACCTTAGCGCTGGGTTCCACCTCAGCTCTGCACAGAACAAAGCAAAGCTGATGAGGATCAGGGGGCCTGTGTGGACTGTTTCGGGGAGACGCTGGCTAATGCTTGTAGCTGGAGTCAGATGGTTGCTCCTCATTCTCTGGACGCTGGACATGTAGGCCTCCCTCATGGGCCAGGAAAGAAGCGGTGCATTGCTGTGGTTGCTTCTGGATGTGTCGCCCTGGAAGGGGAACTGAGGCTGTATGGTGCTCAGGGTGTGCCAGGCCCTGGGTGTGTGGTTGCAAGTGCCACCTCACTAATGTTCACAGTAGCTCTGTGGGGAGATGCTGCGGTTAGCGATGTTTAGAGGATGCAGAAGCTGAGACGTGGAGTTGTGAAGAGTGGAAGTGTCACGTCTAACTCCAGAATTCTCACGCAGCCTGGTGATGGTCCCTGCTAACGCCCTGCTCCAAGAGCAACGACGTGCTCAGGGGCACAGGTTTGCCTCTCCTGAGACAGTTGCTAAGAGGCTAGCAGCCTAGCACCCAGCCTAGGCACAGACCAGAGCTTGCACACAGGAGCCCGTTCTGCACTTCCGGTCTTGTTTTTCTCTGTATTGCCCTGCCCTGGCTGGTCTCAAACTCATGGTCCCCTGTGGACCTCCTGAGGTGGCTGGGACTCCAGGTGAGCACCTCCCTGCCCGGCCATAGATTCTAAGTGTGTGCCTCCTCGTGTGACATCAGTTATATAACTTAACCTCTCTGCGACTCATCATGCATGATGCTTGTTGGTAAGCTGAGCACCGAGTGCGGTTTAAATAGGGTTCGCCCACGCAGGGAGAGCGTCCTCTGCCCCTGCAGCTTGATCCGGTGGAGGCCGCACTGGCGGCCCTTTCTGGGATGGGCTCCCAGCGGTGCGGTTTCAAGTTGCAGCAGCCTGCTTGGTGCCAAGATGTCACTTTCCGAAAATAACAATCCTGGCTGCTTTAGGTGAGCACTCTGTCCTGCTCAGAGCCCTGGTCATCCTGTAATGGCCACCCTGGTCCCTGGCATTGAGCCCAATTTCCCCTGCTCCACTGCGTCGTCCGGCCCTGTGCAGTGTGGAGGGTGGACGCTCCAGCAGTGTTCCCCTGTCCTGACGCTGCTCCCTGGTGGCCTTGTGGGGCATCAGACCCCCGCTGGGTGTGCCCCACTGCCTCCACTGCACCCAGGGAGCCCCTGAGACTTGCAGCCCTCATGAAAGATGCTGGAAAGGCCGGCAGCCCTGGGAGAGGCGTCGCACGCCACAGGGATCTGTGCCTCTTTTCCTCTTAGTGGGCTGTTTTGGGTCCCTGGGGGGCCGGCGGAGGGAGAAAGGGAGGGGCAGGGGACGCAGGACGACTTGCCCTGATTCCGGCTCCCTGCTCTGCACACTCCTGGATTCACCACCTGAGCTCTCCCAGGATGAGGGAGGAAGTTTCTCCTAGTCCTTTACATCGCATATTTGAACAGATCTCGGAGTTCCACGGAAAAGATGGTGCTCCGTGAGAAACCACTAGATAGATTATCAGATTTTTGCTTATTTTCCCCTCAAAGCTCTACATCGAGCTCTAGAATTTGTGGGAGTGAGCTTCTGCGGCCTCTGAAGTGAGCAGAAGCTCCTTCTGTCTTTCCCCTCTGGGGAGCTGCGTGATGTGGACGCGTAGCCGTCAGAGTCCAGATTTCTCCTGTGGTTTCCATTTCCTCCTGGAGCTTTGGGAAGAAGGCGCTGACTTCCCACAGGGGCCTGTTTCCCTTGCTCCTCAGGTCCAAAGAGTCCGTCTCCCAGTCAGCGCAGATGCAAGCCTGGAAACATCTGGAAAGCTCTGCCAGCACAGCTGTCCCCCTGTGCGCCCCTCGGGCCCCAGATCAGAGGCAGATGTCGCGATTGGTCTGGGACGCCCTTCCCGATTCCTGAGCTCTCCCTCAGGGCAACTCGTGCTATTATTACATGATTACACACACTTGTTCATTCCTTCCTAGCGTAGACTTTCTAGCTGATGTCACTGAACGCTAAGAATAATTCTCTTGTCCTTCATTAATGTTCCTAAGACTTTCCTGCCCGGCCTTCCCCTTCTTCTGGGGTCTGGGCTCCTGACATCGTAGTGGAGTTTACCCTCCCATTCTTGTGCCACTGTGCATGGTGAGAGGTTCTGGATGACAAAATGGAGTTCTTTCTTCTCCAGACAGCCACCAACTGCTAGGGACAGTCACGTAGGTCAGTCCTAGGACATGGTGGCTGGGAGGCAGCCCCAGGTATCCCCAGCTGCTGCCACTGGCTGTCCAGCACCTTGAGATGTTCTTTCCGCCTGAGTCAAGACCGTCTTCCTAGACATGGGCCACGGCACAGCGGCGCAGTCAAAAGCTGTCCCTCCCTTTTTTAGAAAAGGCGAGCCCTGTCTCAGACACTTTTATGTGGAACCCCAGTTTAGAAAGTGTCCCCGCCTGCCTTTGGAACCGTGCCCCCTCGCCTTCCTTCTTTCCTGTCCCCTCAGCCCCGCACCCGAATTGAGGGGAAACACGTTCTCTGACCCTTTGGATTTCTGATCCCTGCCGATGAGCGGTACTCAGCCTGCAGTTGGGCAGGATATTCCCAGGAGGTCAGACAGTTGTCCTGGTGGATTTCCAGTGGTGTCGGGGCCTGGACTCCGCAGGTGGTGAGAATTTTGAAGGTGAGGGATGCTTCACTTCCCATGTCATTGGTGGTGAGAGTTACACAGATCCCATTTCTCTTGGGAGGGCCCCAAATGAAGGACTTGAACTATTATGTTAGTGTTAGGGGTTGGGTAGCCCTGATTTGAAAGTGGTAATTCTATTATAAACATCAGTAGACCTAATCTGATGTAAACATTTGTCAGTTTACGCATATATGGAAACATAGCATGGTGCCCCATTAGTATTTAGATTTTTGTGTTTTTATGTATCGGTTAATAAATATATTTAAAAAATCAATGCAAACATATACAGAACCAGCAAGGAGACCTGTCAACTGTCCGGCAGGAAAGACCAGACAGACTGTGCTGAGCACTTTGAAAACCTGGTCATAGAGACTCCTTGGTGGAGAAGACTGTAATACTAACCTTGGGATTAGGGCAAATTGACAAGGGCAGCTCGTTTGATGAAATTGCTGGGTTTTACGTAACAGTTCTAAATTCAGTTTTCAAACTTGGGTTCCCATGGTTAGTCCTAGTCAACGTGAGTTCTCTATAATTTACAAACATTTTCATCTGGATGTTGTAGACAGCCTACACCTTGTGGGTTGGGCACATGTATGCTGTAATAAAAACATCTATTTAAAAAGGAAGGTTGGTTACTTATATACATTAACTCTCTTATGTATTTTATATGGGGGCCAAGACAGTTCCTCTTCCCTTAGTGTGGCACAGGTAAGCTGGGAATTTCCCACCATGTAGCTAACCAGGGTTGCAAAACAAATGGACTCACTTACAGTGGAGAGGGAAGGGGGTTCCCTAGGTGTGTGTGCCTCTCACGTGCCCCGCCTGCCTCTGCTCTCACAACAGTCCACGCCCAGGACAGCAGGACCCACAGGGTGACATCTCTGACTGTACCTTCTTAGCGGCCTGGGGATGCAGAGATCCAGTGTCCTGTGTCACTATAATGTGTATCCTCTGCAGGGGAGGTGTTGCCCCATATGCACATGGAGAGAGCTGTGCTTATGGCCTCCGAGGACTAACAGGGGGCTCTCCAGCCAGGTGCCTGTGATAAGTCAGATACAACACCACATATCCAACAGTCTCCTGGAGCGTGATGTGGAGATGTTGAAGACTGTTCTCTTCAAAACCCTCCCTGGTCATTCATGTCTCTGAATTATACTACAAGTCTCAACCCTTGAGTACATTTTGTTTTAGCCACTTTTGTTTCATGTGATAAGTACTTAATAAATAATGCATAGAGCTGTGCTTGAACTTATTTCTTCAAAGAAATTGAAAGTACCTTGAGAATGGGGACCATGTTGCCCGTGCAGTTAGTGATTAGTAAATAAGTGCTTGGTTGCTTCCAGTCGAGGAAGAGTTGACCCCATTGGGTTTGCCTCCTGAGGCGAGCAGATCATAGCTGTCAGCTCCAATAGCTCTAACTCCTAATTTTTTTTGCACCAGGTAGATACATTCTAATGTTGCTTAGATGGAAAAGATCCAATTGAATGGCACTCTGTATTTTTCCTGGTAACATTTATAGCTGTATTTGGGCTGTAAGACAGTTACTGAAGCAAAGAAGAAGACTGTTCATGATTTAGTGAGAGAGTGCTGATTTGGCTGTTCAGGCAGCAGGGTCTGCAGATGGTGACTGATGACAGACAGGAAGAAGATACCTTTCCCTGCACCCTCTCTGGAATAGTTTAGGGTACGAAGCAGAACCAGAGAAAATGCGTTAACCAGGATCCAAATCAAGCCTGCTGCTTGTGCAGATGATTTAAGGGTTATTGAGGAAATTTATGTAAACCACCAGCTCAGCATGAGCGGCACAAACGCAGGCTGAACTGTGTTGCCATAGTAATAACGGACACAGGGCAGTGTGCCCCGGTGCACGGGAGGCCGAGGATCCAGCACCTCTGGAATGCCAGGTCCGAAAGTAGAAGATGCTGGAAGCTTGATTCTGTGTGATCAAAGATCATTTAGAAGCTCAAGAACTGCAGGGTTATCTAAGGAACGGGAATGTTTGTGTTTGAGGTGATTAGAGCTTCCTTTAAGCTTAGAAGTCGGAAGCAAATGGTAAGTGATCGCAGAAAGAACAAAATAACTTGTAATTGAAGGGCGTCTTTGTCGTTAGAGAGGATTGGATCAGTAGCAGGCAGCCAGTCTGGTTAATGTCCTGAATGTTATCACCCCGGGCCAAATCCCAGGGGTGTGTTTTCCTGCCTTCTCCCGCCGCACCGGGAGGGCTCGGCCGGTGCACCTCTCATGTGTCATGAGGACGTGGTCCGCGGCTGGTGACAGAGAGGTGGTGAGACTGACTTGGTCGGTGTGCCCTCGGTCTTCTGTAATGTGGCTTTTTAAGGCACTGTTTAGTTTAAAGAGTTGCTTCTCAGTCCAGGGAACTTACAAACACACTTTACTCCAACAACTAATTCTGTCAGTTTCATCGAATATTTTTAGGAGGGATGATCAGTTTTTAACTGTTTCATTCTTGGTGGGACTGGAGATAAGAATTTAAATGTGATCCTACTTTTTTGTTTACCCCTCATACACACACCCACTATTATAGTAAAATTTAACAAGTTTCTTCTTTCCCTGTTTTAAAATTAAGTTGATATTCTAAGAGATTAAAATCAGGAGTTTCAGGAAGATTTTGTTCAAAATCTTGATGATTCAACCTTGATCATTTTTCAGTTTGGTTTAATTTTGCTAAAAAAGCAAAAAAAAAATCATCTATACAATTAATTTTAGTTACCCTTTTAGTGCAATAATAGGCAGAATCTGGGAATGAAAACAGCCCCCACGATCTCATTGCTAGTAAGAATGCTGCCATCATTTGTGTTTTCGGATTCTCGTTCTTCAGGAGTGTGCTTTGCTTTGTGGCTCCTACTGCTCGGGCCGGTGTGTTCTTGGCGAAACCTCAGATCCGCAGCAGGAGGATGCGGAGAGATGGAGCCCAGCCCGTGGATTGTCCGTGGTCAGCCTTTCCGTGTGGTGCAGGGGTGACAGTTTGGTTGGGACCAGGAGGTGGCCCGGGTGGAGAGAAGGCCCAGGCTCTCCCCAGCGTTGAAGAATGAGGGTACACATGTGGCACCACAGGCGACCCTGAAGGGCTGTCCTTCTGCGTGGCAGGTCCTGGAAGTGCTGTCCTGGGGCAGCGCTCTTTGGAAGTCTGTCTTCTCATAAGATAATCTTGACTTGTGAAATTTTTCACTGCGTGTGTAAAGCACTACCCGTCTGTTGATAATTGCTTTAAATATCTTTTCTTTCATTGCTGTCCAGCTGCGAGACCTCCCGGGCAAGGCTTGCCCTCCTCTAGCCAGGTGATCCACTGAGAAGTTGTGTCTCTCGGCAAAGGCCTGGCTTCATTGGGAACCCCAGATCCATGTTCTTGGGAGTCTCTCTGCAGCCCTCATGTCTGTATTTTGACCCTGAAGGAGGACAATTGGTACAGGGCTTCCTGGATCTCTCTGGAGCTCTTTCCACCCACTGCAGACACCAGCGTGAGATCCGGGCTGGGTGCAGGCTGTGCAGGTGGACCGCACATGCGGCCAGAAGATGTCAACCTTGGTGGGGAGAAGTGCGGGGAAGCAGAGGGCTGGAAGTGGATTCCCTGTGGGGCTCGCCGAGGGGCCTCACTTTGCACGATGTCTGTGGTGATTCCCCAAGCTGCTCAGTCAGGCGGGGGAGAGAGTACAGCTGTCCCCTCTTGGGGGCTGCGCTTTCCGGGTCCAGGAAACCTCAGAGGACAGCACTGAACCTTGTGTATGTGGCACAGTGAGATCCGCTCAGAGAGAGAGGCCACACTCACACAACCTCTGTGACAGAACGTCGTGTTGTTTTATTACCGGTTGTTGTTAATATCTTACTGTATCTTTATAAATTTAACGTTATCATAAGTCTGTGCCTATGGGAAGCAGCACATACAGGGTTTGGTACTATCTGCTGTTTAGGGATGCGCTGAAGGTCTTGGGGCGTGTTCTCTGGATAAGGGGGACACCTAGCAGCAGTTTGAGATAGCTTCATCTTCTTAGAGTTGACCTTTATTCCTAAAGCCTCATCCTTTTATTTTATTACTCTAATGAGAAAGCAGTTAAGACTTGATGCAGAATATCCAGCAAGTAGAGCATTACACAAGTGGGGGCCAGTCCCACCACCAAAACTTCAAGGGGCATGATGGTCCCAGAGTTCGAAGGCTCCTGTTCTGTGAGTCTCTTTCAGGAACAGCATGGGGCGGGGGGAGGGGTGGTGTGTGCCTGGTGCATCAAGAAGTTGCAATGCAGTGTGATCGGCGTGTCATTGGAATGGACACATTTTTCCCGATTCACCCTGAGGGATGTGGAGTAGATTTTCCATGGCAGATTTTGATTGTTGTTGTGGAAGGTGTTTTCAAAGTGAGAAGGTAAACCAAGGCACGAAGCAAGTTTCCTTCCTGAAGGCTTCCTATGTGCTGAGCATGCTCCTGAGCCCCAAGGTTGTGGTGCTTACAGAGTATCCTAAACATAGTCACAAAACGCCTTGTGTCCAAGGGACCTCCAGGGTGCTTAGGGGTGCTGGTGCCTTTTGAGGTGTGCTCAGGTGCATGCTGGAGTGACAGGAGCAGGGCCTGCTCCAGCTCGATGGCGTCTGCTGGGAAGGCTGGTGGCAGGCGTGGCTGAGGGCGGTGGAGAGGGGATGGCCTGGGGCCCTTTTCAAAGTCCGATGGGAGCTTGGATAGAAGGAGGAGGCTAATTGTCTTAGTTAGATTTTCAGAGCCAATGGTCATAAGAGAGCAGGTTTAATGGAGGACATTTACAGATTACGATATATTCACCCAGAAGCCAAATGAAGAAGGTGCCGAATGTCTATCTAGGCACTGGAGACCCAAAAGATCCAATTGAGGGCTGGGAGCCCACAGCACTGTCCCACGTACGTCCGTGTCTGCACATGATGGCTGGAGCCAGGAAACGATGCTCGCAGCAGAGATGACAACCAGAGCTCCTCCGAAGCAACAGCATCCATCCTCGACGACAGCAAGGCCCCGAGCTCCTTCCTCGACGAGGACAGCCGAGCCCCCTCCGGAAGAACCAGCCGCAGCAGAGCTTCTCCTGGGAAACAGCCCGCCAACTAGCTACGGCTCCCACTCTGCCTTATGTTGCATCAGCAACAACCCTCAGGTGGATCTCGTACGCCCAGCATCACACCAACTCAGTACGGCTGGGCGTTCTGGTGCAAGTTGACAACATTAGGTCCACCACACTAATGAAGAAGGATTTTGGGTAATCACAAGTGGGTGGCTTTTGGACCAGGGTCTAGACTCATTTTAGGAGTTGCTGCCTTCCTGCTCAGTGTCCCTGACCCTTAGCAGAAGTGCAGGCTCTTCTCTTGGCAGTTGCCCATCCTCTCTGGTCTGGAGGCAGCAGGGAGGAAGTGGGGCTGCACTTGGATTCTTATCCTGCATGGTGTCTCACATGCACACGAATGCCTGGCTGCAAGTCTGCACGCTGACCTGACCCTGGTACTTGCTTGCCAGATACTTGCTTATTTCTTCTTGGTTGTGACTCTATCAGAGATGAGCTGTGGTTTGCATGTGGGTTCTGTGTGTCCCCTAAGGGTTCCTGTGCTGGAGGCGTGGTCCCCAGTGTGGTGGCATTGAGGTGGCAGGGTCTGGTGCGAGGTGATTGGGTCACAGGTGCTGCCCCTGAAGGGCTTGATGCTGCCTCCTGGGTGAGTTTTGATAAAGTGAGGCTGTCCCGTGTTCCGGGGCCCTGTTGCACGCGGCTGATTCCCTTTCTGTGTCTTCGCCCTTTGTGGCACAGCTTGGGGACCCTTGCCAGGATGCCACTGTTGTGCCATTGAGATCTCCTGGCCACCAGGATTGTGAGCCAGATACACTGCTGTCCTTTATAAAACATCCAGCCTTGGGTATTTTGTTAGAGCAGCTGAAAACAGACTGATGCAGCCACATTGGATTCCAGTTCTTAGGAAGGCCCTGCGTTTCTCTGCAGATCCTGGTCCAGCCATAAGTACCAGCCCAGCATCCCTCACTCATAGGCACCATTCCTGTCTGTCTCCTCTCCAAGGCTGGATTCCTGGCGAAGGCCTCAAGAGAGGCACCAGCCACTCTGTGCTTGTGAGGAAGGCGTGGCCTCAGGGGCCTCCTCTGTGTCCTCCTCCTGCTGCGCTGGCTCCTCGGGGAAGGCATGCTGGTGGGAGCCCGGCTGTCCTGCGTCTCACATGTGTCTGGCCTGCATTCCTGGCCCAGGCCCAGGGCAGAGTTGCTTAGTGATCCCATATGTGAGCGCTGGGCTCTGCCTCACTGTTGCTCTTGCCATCAGCCTCTCCTGATCCAAGGAGGGCAGAGGCGGAAGATTGGTGCTCACGGAGAGCGGGAGGGCACTCTGAGTAGGGCAGTTGAGCGGGTGCCTTGGACACGGAGGGCACGGCGGATGCTGTCTGTCCAGGACATCGAGGCGCCTCCAGCAGCCCGGGACTGCGTGTGGGGCAGCCCCGCCTGCAGCGATGACTCCAGGGTCTTCTGCCAGGGCGGTTTGCACGCTGGGGCTCGCGCAGGACCTTGGGAAGCTGGAGCGATGGGACAGACCTTCCTTGACGTCGTGCTGTCCGCAGCCTGGCGGTTGTGCCAGCCAGAACTGACATCGCCGTGTCGGATGTCCAGAATGTGTGTACTGCACAACTCAGTTATTTGTGTAAATGATTTTCTCCTCCATTAATCTGTAAGCACTTGGAAAACTAAACCTCCTTTTTTCTGTTTTACTTTTCTAGAGCAAATACTATATACTCAATGAGAATTTATCAGATTGAATCAAATATCTTTTTCCATTTTGGGGAAAAACTTTGTTTTCCTAAGTAAACATAGAAGTTATTTGCCTAACTGGAAAAAAAAAATAAGCCATAGCAGAAAATAGCTTAGTTTTACTGATAGACTTTGTGGGTCTCCGTTCTGCGTATGTGTGGTGCTGGGGGTGAAGCCCCAGGCCTTCTCGCGCCTGTCAGGTGCCCCTCCACTGAGCTGCTTGTAAAGAGAGTTCGCCCAAGTGCGAACACTGAGGGTATTAGGTAAGAGACGACAGGTAGATGATGGTGGATAGATAGGTAGGTAGCCCCTCCC
>PVJO010010411.1:29625-64444 GCA_004026905.1 Hystrix cristata
GGGGGAGGAGGAAGAGGAGGAGGAATGGAGGGACGGCGCTGGGGGAGTGAAGAGCAGCAGAGGCCGGCTGGTGAGAAGTTGAGGGTCTAGAAACTGGCCTCGGAGATGCTGCCTGAGTCTTACTTGTGGATGACAGCTGTGTATTGGAAATCATACTCCACCGTTAATAGGGCCATTTCATTTTCATACACAGCTTCTTCAAGGTGCAGACAAAAATGCTGAGACAAAACACCCCCCCTAGAAAAAAACTGTCCTAGAAGTGATTGTTTAATAGTGCACATTTCACAGACAGTTGAATAAAACACTGTGCTAAAGACAATGTTGTCATTTCTTCCCCAAGGGAAATGATGTGGATTTAGCCACTTAAACATACAAAGATTTTGTAGTCCAGCAGGTTTTGGGGCTGTTGTCTTCTCGTGAGTTCTACTTCCCTTTTTCTGATTACTCATTCTTAATACACTTTTAAAGAGTATTTATTTCCCTCACCTTAACTCAGGCTTATCACATTTTAGAATGTCTGTTTAATATATTAATAACATTGCCATTAGCAGGAGCAATAAATTGAGGATGTGACAAGCATATAGATTGCAGAAGACGCAAAACAAGAAAATCAAAAGATAAAAATGCCCAAATAAATCCCCAAGCCCTTATGTTCCATATGTATTATCTTTTAAGACCAAATAAGAATTATTTCCATCTTGCAGCACCTTCCTTCACTCTGCGTTTTATAGTTGGCTGTAGCCCTTGATTTGTGATTCTTGTCTTGTCACCCTCCACCCAGATGACATTTAAGAGGTGGCCATCAACAGGGTGGCTCCTGGATAGCCAACTCGGTCACCGTCGTTGGGCTTTTTCCATTCTGCAAAAGAACCGGCTCTGAGATGCAGCGGTGGCTGCATGAAATCCTCGGCTGGCGGTTTCTTGCGGGCTTGGGTATTGAAATGCAGCAAAGCAAATAATGAAGGCATATGTTTACCTATAATTCTTTTTACCTTGGGAGAAGGATTAAATAGGAACAGTTTGGTTGTTGTCAAATTCTTAACAGTTGCTTTCAAGCGTGAAACAGTCTCGGCTCTCAGAGGGTTTACTTAGCAGTTCGAATAGAGAGGTCTTTACTGCTAATGGAACGGAGGTGGCAGGCTCAAGCAATGGGGTGCTTTGTGGGCTCCTTAGCCACCCGAGAAGATGCAGCATGAAATCGCCGAGACTGTCCCGGCCTCCATCGGGGTCTTGGCAGTTGTGAAAAGCTTGGTGAATAAATAATTCAGGGTTGTACAAACGTCTGCGTGTTGAGGGTGTTGAGAGTATCTAAAAGCTTGGTTCAGGGCACGTTTCATTCTGGGAGACACCATGGAGGCCTCCTTGAGCTTGGCCCAAGGGAACATTTACAGAGGGGGACATTGTGGAAGAGAGAAAGCACTCATACTTGGAACCGACTTGCTTCATAAGGACGCATCCCACCAGGGACTCCAATCCCAGAAACGTGCGAGCCACAAAACAGAGTATCTTATTCTCAATACAGATGGTTTGCACTTGCCGCTTGTGTGTGTGTGTGTGTGTGTGTGTGTGTGTGTGTTTAAAATACAGGATGCGTGCTGATGATTGCTTGGGGTCTGAAGTATCTGTTTAAGTCTGTGATGTTTAACAGTTGAGCTTGAAGAAGGCACTTGATGCAGGAGAGACACAGTCACGATCCGGCAGCCAGTTGGAACTTTGGCCTCCTGCTCTCCTTGTCTCCTCTGCCCTGGTATAGTAGAGACGTTTCAGATACTTGGCTGTCCTGGGCCTGTGGGTGGTTGCGTTCCCTGTTCATCTGGACCGAGGTGTGGCCGTGTGATAGCTTGTCACATGTCTGGTCTGGACAGAACACCAGGAGCAGGTGTGGCCCCACCACATCTCGGTGGCGCGGAGCAGAGCGGCGGGCGGCGAGGTGGGCGTGGCGCTGAGGCCAGAAGCGCTGTAGTGCAGTGTGACTCGCCTGCCTGACCCGTGTGACCCAAAGGTGCCGGCTTCTTCTCGGAAGAAGGCGGGTACTCGGGAGGCCTGCTGGCATCTCCTCAGGTGGGCCGGAAGCAGGAATTCCCATGGTGATGCCTGGAGGGAACATGAGGACACTACACTGTGGCTTGCCAAGGAGAACAGTGTGGCAGGGCACTGGGATTTCTCCGAGTTGGCCCAGAATTCTTTATCTTCTTCCTCCCACCAACAAAGTCTGTCTTGAGCCTTCAGATGGATCTTGGCGGGATTCCAAGTTTCACCCTAACCCAAGGTGGAGAGAGACTTCTTTTCACCTGGGGCATGATCTCTCCTCTCCTGAAGACCAGGCAGGGGCTCCGTTCCAGAGCCGATCTGTGGGGTCCCTGTGGGGTCCCTGCTGGGACCCAGCCAGGCCGAGTCACGGCCTTCTCCAGCTGGGGCTGGTGCTCTCGCTCCGGGCTGCTGTCCTTGGTGCAGCCCAGGCTCCGACACCTACTTTCCCCAGGTGCTCCGTGCTGTTCGTGGAACGCAGGAGGCCGGGCATGAAATGTGCTTGGTGTGGAGGGGACTGAGGCCCGGGGAGTTAGGCCATGTGCCCAGTCATCTACAGGACTGTCACATGGCTGACCCAGCTCCACAACATCTCCCATTCCAAACCGGGCATCTTTGTGTGCATGGCCACACGGCTTCTCAGTTTGATTAAACAGACATAGTCAAACGAGACAGAAACATTTGAAACTACAGAGGGCCACTTCAGGGAGATGACGATAATAGTACAGGCGTGACGGCAGATAAAACTTACGTAGTGCTTACTATCTGAAGTCTTCTAAGTGCTTTAAGTTTATGAGTGCATTTAGTCTTCGTAGCACTACAAGTCGGCATTCACAGGAAGCAGTAGAGGTACAGAGAGGTTTGGACATTTACCCAAGTCATGCAGCTAATAACCACTGTTTGACACTTTGTTAAATGAAGACAAGAAGAGTATTGTTCTGTTGTTTTTATTTGTTTTTAAAGATTGTTAGAGAATAGTTGAGTTTTGTAAGAGAATTGAGCAGAAGGAGCAGCAGTGTCCCACGTACCCTCTGTTTGCACATGTGCACACCTCCCCCGTTGTCGGCGTCTCCCACAGAGTGGCACATTGTGACAGCCCATGAGCCTGCATGGTCATGGCATTGTCACCCAGCAGGGTCTGGAGTTCACGCTGGAGTTCATGCC
Organism: Hystrix cristata; assembly: GCA_004026905.1. Lineage (NCBI taxonomy): Eukaryota > Metazoa > Chordata > Mammalia > Rodentia > Hystricidae > Hystrix > Hystrix cristata. The sequence goes on from PVJO010010411.1 coordinate 32,818, forward strand.
TGGTGTTGTGTGTTCTGTGGGCCTGGACAAATACACCGTGATGTTTGTCCTTTGTCACAGTCTTATACCGAGTTATGTCACTGCCCCTGGTGACCCTCTGTGTCCCCCACCTGCACCCTGCCCCCAGCTCCCGGTGACCCCCAATCTTTGTCGCCTCCATGCTTTGTCTCTTGCAGACTGTTGTAGGGTTGGAATCCTTTTCTGATTGGCTTTCTGCACCGGGCAGCAGCCATGTCTCTCATGGCTTGACAGCTCATTTCTTTTCAGCACTGTATAACATCCCATTGTCAGGATGGACCAGTTTATGTATCCATTCACCTCCTGCAGGGCATCTGGGTGACTTTTTTCTAGAAATGGTGGATAGAGCTGCTGTGAGTGCCTGGATGCAGGTTTTTCTGTGTAGGTGGGCTCAGCTCCTGTGGGTGAGTCCTGGATCCTGAGGTTCCTGGGTCGTGTGATAAGAGGAAGCTGAGTCTCTAAGAAACGTCAGACTGATGTCTAGACCACTCTATAGCCTCCTTGCCAGCACTTGGGCTTGTTGATGTTCTGGATTTTGGTCACTCCCAAAGGGTCAGAAGAGTGTTTTTGATTTCTTATGATTCATAAGAAATTGTTTTGGTTTAGGAATCCAGTGCGTACACGCCTGTTACTTTATCTTTTGAGCTTCCAGCCGTGACTTCCCCCTCCAAAGTCTGTGGTTCATGGTAGGGGTTGGGGTTCTCATATGCTGTTATGAGAGGAATTTATACTGGGCCTCTAGTGATCTGTACTGGACTCCCAGTGGTCTATGCTGGGCTCCTAGTAGTCTATACTGCTTTCCCTGTGTCTGTCCTGACTCCTAATGGTCTATACTAGGTTCTCTATGGCCTGTCCTGGTCCTAATGGTGTATACTGGTTTCCCTATGGTCTATACTGCCTCCTAAAGGCCTATACTGGGGTCTCTATAGTCTGTACTGGCTCTTAGTGGTATATATTGGGTTCTCTATGGTCTGTCATGGTTCCTAGTGGTCTATATATACTAGGTTCTCTGTGGTCTGTACTGGTGCCTAATGGTCTCTACTGGGTTCTCTGTGGTCTGTGCCAGTCCTCCTAGTTTACCAGTTTTATTCTTTGAAAATAAGCAGTAATGTGGCTCTTTTCTGAAAAGGAAGAGAGGAAAGGCATGATTGCGGACTCTGGAGAGCACGGCTGAGTCTCCAGCTGTGGCCAGGTGCTGTGTGCAGTCCTCCCTGGGGTCCACCCAGCGCAGGCAGTCTGGGCACTGCGGGCTGCACTGTGGAGTGAAGGTCGGGGGGAGCCCTGGCAGCCAGGGGACAGCCTGTCGGGGACAGGAGGAGGGATCTCATGGCAGCAGGAGGCTGGGACGGGAGGTCGGGCAGCAGGGAGAAGTTTCTCTTTATTCAATCTGAGCGCAGAGGGCAACAGAGCCCTTAGCCTGGCTCCTTGTGTGCTTTTGTGTTGAGGAATTTGAAAGAGAGTGAAAAACGGGGTTGTTGAAACAGGCGCAGTTCTGCCAAGTTCTCTAAACCATAATCCCGCCAAGATATTTTTTCCAGGCATAAGAGGAAAAAGTGTTTTCTAAAACTTTCCATTTCTGATTTTGCTGTGATTCTGGGCAGTCAGACTTGTGTAAAATTTTTATGATGCCTTTTTATTCATAAATCCTCAGTATGTTAAACTTGTATATTTTAATGTTATTTGAAGTTTTAGAAATTCTATTTTGTAGAAATTCTGTTTTCTTCTTTCCCTGGGACTAAGATCATTTCTTGTTGGGGTGGTATTTTATGATTTAGCTACTTCCAGTGATTTTGCTTTTAGTGTAAATCTTACCTTTATCTGAAAAATACGTATTTCTTCTTTGTCAAAAATCACTTTCATTTTAACTCTTTTTCTAAATACAGAAGTCTTCTACCACAATTGTAGGAAAAACTAGAAAATACCTGGAAGTATGAGAAGGAAAACAGGACATAATCTGGGCGCCCCAGAAGCGCAGGAACAGTCGTTTCCGGGTTTCTGTGCATGGCTGCCTGAGTTACATGCGTGGACTCCTTCTGTGCCTGACAGTGAGTGGGGTGCATGTGGAGTTTTTACAGCCCACACTTTGCGGTGTTTGGATTGTCCTCATTCTTCCACGCTGGGAAATAACTTTGAAAAATGTGATTTTTAGAGCTGTGGATGACTTTTGTTCCAGTCTGTAACTTGCATTTTGACTTTTTGTGCTGTTGCTAGCAGTCTTTGCCTGTGAATGCGGCACTGAGCATCTCTACTTGTACATTTTAATGAGAGTTTGTAGTGTCGGTGAGAGTTGAGAAAGGTCTGGTATCCTAGTCCATTTGGGTCTGCTGTCAGAGAACGCTACAGACTGGGCGCTTAAACACTAGAAGTTTATTTGGCTGTGGGGGCTGCGTAGTCTGGGATCCAGGGGCTGCGTTTGGTCAGGCCCGTCTGGCTGCGTCGCATGGTGAGAGAGCAAGAGTGGGCCAAACTTACTTTTATTACACATCTGCTGCATCTACAGTCAGAAAGCTAATTCCTCCCATGTGACAGTCACTGCACACTTACTCCAGAACAGGCAGGCGGGGGGCCTGTCACTCGCCCACCCGAGTCCAGCAGACTGAATGGAGCTGCGGCTGGCCGGCCGCGGGGGTGGCACATGGACACAGGGCTCGTGGACTGTGCCCCGCTCTGCACTCTGCCGCCAGTGCCGGGAGACCCCGTGGTGATGGAGGAGTGTGCAGAGCCTGTGGGAGAAGCTGCTACAAGCACCTGCCAGCCCCGGTGGACTGGAACCCGGAGAGGCAGCTACAGACTGGAAACGACCATGCAGGCCCTCTTTCCCCAGCTCCTGGCATTTTAAATTTTAGAAACTAGGTGCCCAACAGGAGTGGTTTGCCTCGGGGAGCCTAACCCCCAGCAGTTGGGCTCCGTATTCTTTCCACCATACTGGACTCAGCCAGCTTCCTAAAGAACGAAGAGCCAGACTCCGATCCAAGTCCTTCCTCTCCATTCACAAGGAGGTTGGTTCACATCTGTAAAGGGACTTCTTCCCCACGGGGTCTAGTTGGAAATCAGTCTGGATGTCCAGAAGGATGGAAGTCCTATGGCCTTGCTAGATTTGAGCCCCCATTCTCCCTTTCCCTAGCTGTGTAGCCTGGGCAAATTGCTTAATGTCTCAGTTTGCTTTTCTGTAAAATGGGGACAGTAGTAGTTGTGAGGGCCACGGGGGCGGGCATGCAGAGCCCGGATGGTCCGGGGCATGGCTGAGCCGTGGCTGAGGACCTAGGCGATTCCTTCTCTGGCTCCCTCCACAAGCAGCAGTTTTCAAGGACCTTAAAGAAATCCTTTTTTTTTTCCCCTGCTAACAAAATTTACAGGAACTCAACTGTGAGAGCTCGAAATGCACCTATAGCTGTCATTCGAGAGTATATATTTAGGGAGTGTAATAAGATAAAAGCTTTTGTGGGGGGAAAAAAGCTTTTAGAAGTCTAAGAAAACTCCTGGTTCAAAGTTGTTTTTTTAAAGCAGGGAGTGGAAGTCATCTCAATGTGTTTCCTTCATTTCCTGATATGAAAGTCGTTAAAATAAAAGAAAACAACCTAATAACTTATCAATAAGTCAGGTTTCCAGATCCCCTGACTTGGTTGCACTTATTAGTAATGTCCTAACCCTTATCATACTGAATACAAACAGACGTTTCTAAAAGTCTAGTTTCCCACACTGTTTGATTCAGTTTGCTATTTTTGGCTGAAGAATGAAGAAGGAATACGGCCTAATCCCTGGCCTGCGGTGAAATTATCTTCCAAGGTAAGAGGACAGGAAATAAGCTCTCTACTCTAATCCCTCCGTGCCTTCTTGAAGGCAGATGTAGTGAGTCAGCCGGGCTCCGAGTCTCCGGTGAACTTATTCTGCGGCTGTCAGGCACCGGTGGTTGTGGTCAAGGAGTGAGTCTCGGTCGTAAGCCCGGCTCTGAAATTCGAGTCCACAGCGTGCCGCTGGAACTGGTCACTGCGGCCTCTCAGCTTCATTTTTCTGTGAAATGGAGATAATGCTTCCTGCTGTGGGGACTGGGTGGGGGGACATTTGTGGAAGCTTTGAATGAGAAGCTCTAGCAACTTTGGCATCTTACCCTCTGATGGAGTTGTTTACTGGCAAAGGAAAGGCTGTGTATACTGATTCTCTGGACTTCCTGCTCCTAAGCAGGCCTTTATTCTAGAGAGGTATTGAACCAGGTTATTTCCTTGCCTGTCCAGTGTGGTACTATGGTCAGGAAACGCCATACCTTCGGGGAGACTTGCGCCTGACTTTGGCAAAGACTGTTGTCTCCACTGTCCTTTGAAAGGGCTCAACAGCCTTTGGGCTTCAGCCCCTTCAGTACAGCGTAGGCCTGATACGCGGTTGAGCAGCAGAGCATCTTCCATTTCACAGTCTCATATGGGGGACCTGAAGACTGCTACCAACCAGGGACTTCTTCATGACTCCGGCATCCAGGCTGGCAGGGGACGGTGGGACACACACATGTGCACAGAGGAAGGAGCAGACAGATGACTTGTGCTAGCGTGGTCCCTGCCCTGCCCAGGAAGAGAGCACAGCCCAGTACTGCGAGCAGAGAGCCCGTCACTCCGATTCCAGGCTGGAGTACATTGAGTCTGAGCTGTGAGATTTTTGACCTGGTTCCTTGCTGTGTGCAGTCACGTCCCCCACTGGAGACCCAGCTGCCCCTCCCTGGACAGAGGCTGCACACCCACGTCCTGTGCAGGCTGGCTGGTGTCCTTCCTCCCTGTGGAGGGACTTCCCGGTTGTTTCTTTTCTGGAGGTCCTGAGATGATTCCACCTGAAGCGCGGTGGAAATCAGATGCCTTTCCGAATCTGCTGTTCCCTCCCCTCCTGACCCCACGGCCCTGCGCCCCACGGCCTGCCAGCGCTCTGGGCAAGACCTTTCTGTGTTTCAGCTTTTGGCCACCAAGCGTTCCAATCCCGCTGGGGCTCTGACATGCATCTGTCCCATTTCCAGGTCGCAGTTCCTGCCTTGGGACACTGGTGAAGCCAGTTTCCCTGACCTGGGCATGCATCCTGTGTGCGTCCTGTCTTTGACCTCCCATGTGCCTCTGTGTGACATGCTGGCTTCCAGGAGCGCTGGCCCTGCCCAGTCACCATGTGTCTTTTGGGTGAAGGTCTTTGTCCTAGTGTCTCAGGGCGTGGAATTCATCGGAAGGGGCTCTCCAGGACACAGAATGCCCGGCAGACTGAAGCTAGCAGGTGTTCAGCAAGCATGCTGCAGGTCCTGTCAGATTCTGAGGGACAGGAGGATGAGACGTTAGGGTGTGCACCACAGGGGCTGGGATTGCATCCTTGGGCTTTGCTCAGCTTGAAAGCCTCCTCAAGCACTGAGATGGGGGTGCTCGATGGGCGAGAGTAGGCCTGCTCCTGACCCAGCGACCGGCCCTGACTGAGGAGCTCCAAAAGGAGCAGCCAGGCCTGCAATGGTAGAGAGTAGTTAGATTGTTGGCTGTAGAAACCAGAGTCAGAGAGAGGTGCATTTATTCCAGATGAGAGCGCCCACACAGGCTGGGTGTGCTGCCAGTGGGAGAGTACTTGCTTAGCACGCACAGGGCCCTGGGTTCCAGTCTCAGCATCGCACGCAGGCACACAGACACGCGTGCGCAGGGACACACGCGCGCACAGATCCCGTGCACACCCGCCTCCTGGAGAATGCAGCTCTTGTGGAAACAAAAAGTCACCTTGATCTTTTTCTAAAATAACAATTTTCAGATGTCTGCGTGACAAATACAGGAGTTTAATTAGTGATATGTAAAGAATGTTATACACACGTCAGGACACATATTCTGTGTACCAAGTTTTGTGTACCAGACAGGATTTTTAAGTGTCTGAAGCACTGACTGTTTTTCACTTTAATATCAAAGTATTAGCATAACTCAGGAAAAATGATTAGTTTAATGATTCTACTAAAAATTAATGCGGCTAATTTAATGTATTGCTGTTATCCCCCGTGTACTGTTACTGCACAGCAGTTATTGTCTTTGAAATGAGAATTTAAAGAGATGATATCGCTTTCTGAAAATTGCAGTTATGGTACAAAAATTCTATTTTAAATCACACATGTCTTATGCTATTTTATTTAAAAGAATGAGATGTTTAAGTCACTGTATAATTTGCCAAAGCCATTAGTTGGAAATCTTATGAGTCAGTTACAGAATATGCTTTACTTTGAACTAAAGGGAAAATAAACCTCAAATTCATTTTTAGCTCCTCTTTTTACAACTACATTCAAAATTTTAAAATTTCTTAAATTCTAGCTTTGTCCATGACAGTTAACAATTCACACATTCAACAGGTAACGGAATACCCAGCATGACAATGGTGGTCTTTTCCCCTTTCCCCTTCTCTTCCCTTCTCTGTGCAGTGCTGGGAATCGCTTGGCAAATGCTGTAGCAGCAAGCCGCACCCTCAGTCCCTGCCTTTTTTGCAGACAAGGTAGACACAAAGCCCCTGCCCTCAGGGGGTTCACGCCTATCTATGTGCACATTTATGGGCGAGGCACTGGGCTGTACGTTTTCCGTGCGTGAGCCATTTTAATTCTTATGTCCCCCCAGATCAGAGGAGGCATAATATTACCGCAGTTGAGACTCGATGGGTTTGCAGTCTCAGGCCTCAGGAGGTGCAGACTCGGTTTCCTGCCTGTCTCCCTCTACCCTGGTGCTGATTTTACCACACTACCCATTGGGTCTCTTCAGAGTCCCAAGGTGATGGGGCTACAGGCATCCCCAGTGAGGGTCGGTGGACTGAACTGAGATCAGTGAACACAAGGTTCAGGAAGCGGATTCCAGGTCATTGCCTGTCCGGCGAGGAATGGATTGACTTGTGAAATACCAGGCTGGGACCTTGGGCTGGTGGATGTGGTTGGGAGAATTCAGGCATCAATGGATGGTCGTTTCTATCCAGACATGAGCCTCTCAGCGCTGTGAGCAGAGCCCTTGCTGAAGAGCTGAATTTCGGATGCCCTGAGATGTTTTGGTTCATTCGGTTTAAGGCGGAGCCTGAACGCCTCAGAGTTTAATGACCTGCTGCCAGGTGGGGGTTTCACGGGTTCACCATGAGGGGTCACAGATGAGCAGAAGCATCTTTGTGAGGACAGTGTGTAGGCTGCTTAAAAACTGAAAGGCCGACCTTGTGGCTGTAAGAGAACAGAGAAGGGTTCGCTGGAGAAGAGATACCGCCGTGAGCTGGAAAGTGGAGCTTGGACTGAACTACATTAAGACATTAGGTGCAGTTGGAAGCCATTAACCTGGAGCAACATGAGTGTGTGTGTGTGTGTGTGTGTGTGTGTGTGCCCGCACACACGCATGCAGGCTGCACGTACACACGATACAGCTAAGATCACGCAGGCCGTGAAGAGGATGAATTGAACAGCTCAGGGGTGGGGGCAGATGAGTTGCAGCTGCCAGGTGAGCGGCAGCAGGAGCTAGGGGCTGACATCACCTAGACTTGCTGACAGCTGGATGAGTGGGCAGGGAGGGACGTGGGCAGGAGGAGCTGGCTCTGGTCCAGCCACTGCCGCTCCCGGGAGGCCAGTGAGGCCTGCTGCTGGGATCTGCAGCTCAGAAATAGTGGTCAGGTCCTTGAACACGGAAGGGGATTTTTACAACATGTTTTAAAGAGAGAATAGGTTTTGAGTCGATTGCTGATTTGTTTGAGGATTGTATGTGAGGGAATAAGAGAACAAAATGTGGAGTAATGCTTTTCAAGTTTCATCTTTGTGATTCTAAAATAACATCTCTGAGTAGATGATGGGGAAGAAAAACACTCCCACATTGATGTCACCTTCTGCCTCCTTATCCTGGGGGGCTCCCGCCGTGTCGGGCAGGGGTTTCGCACTGGAGGGGCCTCTCCTGTCAGCTCCACTCTCTCTGGTGCTGTGACGGCCTCACAGCCCCTGCCCAGGACCTGATTTTCCTCCTTGACTGAACATCGTGTGAAATTCAGGGGCCTCGGTGACGACCGTTCAGAAACACTGTCCCTCATACTGATTTGCTTTTCTGTTTCACAAATCTGTGTCTTGTTTCATTTAAAACACACGTGCGACCTTAATTGAGAAGCTTTTAAAGTCATGAGATTACAAAATAATCTCCAATCCAATCCTCTGGACTTTTAGCCAAAGCACCCAGTATCTTCAGGCTCACAGTGTCCTTTCAGCTTTAAATTGAAACTGAATCCCACAGAGGAAATATCTCCCAGTCTCCTCAGGATCTATGCTGATTTCTGTCTTTGTTTTTACCCTTCTTTTCTTAAAGAATCAATAAACTTGGTTTTCTACAGCAGTGCTTCTCCACCTTGGTAACTGTGCTAAGCTGTATTTCTTTCCTTCCGTTTTGCTACAATAACACATTTGTATGCAGAGTGACAGGGAGTGCATGAATACGTGGCTGACTTTGGTTTCACAATACACCAGCACATTCATTGCGAGTGCTCCTGACGATTACGAGTCCAGTCTGGGGGTTAGATACCAGCGGGGAGATGATGCAGAGTGACTTCCACATAGAAGGGTGGTTTCCCTACGACTGCCCTTCCCCTGGGTCTGGGATGGTTCTTCTATCCTTCAAGCATCACACATCCCTCAGGGTGACACACAGTGCTGGCTGTGGATGTTACACAAGTTGCTTAGCTGGGCTGGGAGTTTAGCTCAGTGGTAGAGCTCTTGCCTCACAAGCACAAGGCCCTGAGTTTGATCCCCAGCACCAAAAACAAAACAAAACAAAAAAAGTTGCTTAGCAGTATATCCTGTGTTGATCAACTGAAAGCCTCACAAGGTACAGGTGGATAAAAACCCACATCCTAGTTAGCTGGAGAGCTGTGATTCAGGGCACTGTGGCGGGCATTTGGTTCCCAGGTCTGAGCTATCTTAGTGGCAGCCGAGTGAGAAGGTTGGCTGGGCGTGGACCTGGCACTGAGGGAGTTGGTAGGGTGTTCAGTGGCCAGTTGCCATCAGGCTGTTTGGCAAGTGTATCTGTGTGCTTTGAAGTGGCGCAGCTAGGACGTGAGCACTGAACGGTGCATTCCACGTCAGCGCTGTGCTGTCTCCGGCAGGCCCTGCTAGACGTTCTGTATGCAGAGGAGCATCGGGATTGGATCGTGTGAAGGTGAGAAAGTAGAGCCCAGCAGTTACACAGACACTGAGGGTCCAATGGGAGCTGGAGCTTGTGCTTCATTCCGCAGGCCGTTTCTGCTGTCTCTTGGGATGGAGATCATCTCCCCGCATCTCCAGTCTGGGCATCTCTGAGCAGCCCCACTTGTTGCTGCTCCCACAAGCAGAGCTGCCGCGTTACTTTCTGAAACAGTGTCCGAGTCATTTGCTGACTCGGAGAAAGGCTCTCTGGACTGACCACATCTGCTCTCGTTAGGGAAGTGTCACATTCCAGCTGCCGACTCTGCTTGGAGTCTGTGTGGAGGGCTTGGGACCCCAGCAAACGATCTAAGCAAATTATCTGGACTTAGGGACAACGTTGAGAGGGAGCTGCAGATTGGTGGTGCGTGATAATGGTCGCTCACCAAAGCGCCGAGCTATTTCCTGTCGGAGTTAGCACGGCTGACGAGGGAGGACGCTGCTCTGTGAAGCTGCGAAAATGTCTAAAAGAATTCAGTGATTGTGTTGGTGCCCTAAATAGTCTTATGTCAGCAATTAGCGGTAACAGCCTTCCATTAATCCATCAGATTTCAGGTGCTGCACATCTTCGCTCCGGGGCAGCAGGGAATCCTCGGGATTAGCCACAGAGGCACCGTGCTGCAGTGTGTCATGACGGTAGTGGCGTCGAGGGGAGACCAGCCGGGTGATCGTTCTTTGGAAGCAGCCACGTATTTCTGTCCTCCTTCACTTCGTGGGACGTAGCCACGTGACTGGGAACACTGTGGTCTCTAGCTCGTCTCTTCTTTCTGTGTCAGCGGGCTGTCTAGCAGGGCCGTTGAGATGTTGTTGCAAACCCGAGACATTCCAAGTGCTCGGGAAGGAAGCCCATTGCCGCTGGCTTCAGAAGGGCGTGTTTGAACCCCCGATGTAGCGAACTGGGCTGTCCTTCCTGTATCCCTGGTCCTGTTGTCTCATCCCGGCACAGCCCCTCGTTCTCGCCCTTCTTCCCGTTCACCTTCGGCTGGTTCTGGTCAGACTCACTCAGCAATTGTCCCGCATCTCCTGGTTTCTTTGAGTCCCCAGATGCTCCCTCTTTGATCTCGTGTCCTTAGCCATCCTGTCACTGCTCCCGCCTCCTCTTCATCTGCCCAGAATCCCTCCCGTCCTCGCCTGTTGGGTGCACATGGCCCTTGGGGTCTGACAGATCTAGATTCAGGTGCAACCTGCTGCACACGTGTTTCCTCAAATCTTTGACACCTTTCTTGCAGATGCTCTTCTGCGTCCTCCTGGTTTCAGGAAATGACTTCATTTGCTTGGTCCTCTGGCCAGAAGACTTGCGGCCATCGTTGCTTCCTGCATTTCTCTCGTACCTGTGATCACCTGCTTGGCAGATCCTGTGCGCTCTGCTTTCCCAGTGTTGCCAGCCCCTGCCTGCCCTCACACAAGTCCTCCTTAGTGTGATTCTTCTCAAAGATCATTGTGTTACTGACTGGACTTCCTGCCTTCAGCGTCTCCCATGATGTTCTTCTCTGATACTCCTAGAACACGAATCAGGTCACAGACCCTCCAACGGCTTCAGTGTGCCTGGCGCAATTCAGACTCCTGGTCACCGAGGTGCTAGAGACTCCGCCCCAGAACTTCCCTGCACACATCTCCCACAGCTCCTCCCTACTCCTTTTTCCTCATTGCTCCCTTCCAGGTCACCCTGATTTACCAGCTACACTTGTATTATATGTTAAGATAGTACTGCTTTTTTGGTATTGCATTGATTTTTCTGTCTGTATCCCCACACTAGAACATTTGTTTCATGAGGAACAGTATTTCTTTTTCCTGTGTTGTTCAGTGCTACCTCTGTCCTCTGCATCACCTTCTCCCTTTTTTACTTTGCGAAACGCAGCCCTGTAAAATGAAGTCCACACTCTCTGTTGTGGCATCTGCTCCTGTCGACCATGCCTGGGTCCCCGTCTTTAGCCTGTTGCCATTTGTACACCCACAGGAGCCCTGGCTTCTCCTGATGGCACCCACTGCCCTGTCCTTGTCTTTGTTCCTGCCTTGGCTGTGACCTTCTCTTCTCATCTTTCCTCGCCGACGTTCTGTTCCTTATCTTTAATGCCCAACTGGATTGTGGTCCACAGAAAAATATCTCAGATGTCGCCCAATAGAAATGATCCCTCCGTCCTCTGATACTTGCTGCCATTGTATGGCACTTGTCACATTCCAAGTCATCTGTGAACATTTTCTTCTTTGCTATTCCAGTAAAATTCTTGAGGGTGGACTTTTTTCAATCTGATTTGATTCTACCACTAGTTATCACCTTGAACACTGTTTACCCAATTTATTTACTGATCGGAAGAGCTTTAAGTTCATGTTTCAAATGATCTCAATTAGTGTGGAAAGCTTTTATTAATGTCTCTTGCATGAATTATTTACATAAACAAGCAATAACATGCATAGGGTAACAAATTAGGATGTTATTTTTATATCAAATGTCCCTGAGATAATAAACAATGAATTATTAATGTATCAGTCAAGCACATTTTTTTAATTTTTTGTTTTTTAAGGCAGAAAAATAAAACTAAATTAGTGTTACTGAGAACTCATGGGGTGGGTTTTAGGTTTTAGGAAAAGATCATTTTGCTTAAAATCGAAATTTAAAAATCACTATTTACAAAGAAATAATTAACTTGCATCATGCCTTCTAAAAGTATGCTATCTATTTGAAATGTAGTCCCCATATATTTTGGAGTCTCGAAACACTATGGAAAAATAGAAAAAGTGGACTGACGTTCATTGTTAATTCAACATTTATTTTATAGTCCCATATTTAAAATGCTTCTCATTATAATGGCCAAGGAGTTTTATAACGCAGGGCCCAAGTCTCATTTCCTTTTTGTCTGTCCTCTACCAGATAAGTAGTTCTTCATGATATAATGTGTTAATACGTTGCACAAAATGCTTAGCACAGTGCCGTGTGCTTAATATGTAGCGAGCACTCAATAAATGGTAGCTTCTATTATTGAGAAAGTGATGTCCTTCTCTTTCCACACTCCTTCCTTATAATTCACCATAGCTCACCTTGTATATCCTTGTTTTTGTATTTCTTTTCTAGCTAAGTATACTTTAAGATTGTAGAGGATTTTGTACATTGTGAGGCATTAATAAATTATTTATGCACAGAATCAATAATGAATGTGTGAACGTTCTTTTAAAATTTAAGTAGCTTTGATTATTTGAAGCTCCGTAATACTGAGCCCAAACGTGGCGGAGACTTCTGAGCACAGACAAGTTAATGCCTGAAATAATCCCAGAAAAGCCACTGGAGACGGGAGAAGTCCTGGGGGACAACCAGAAGTCGCATTTGCCTGTCTCCGGCTTCCTTGCTGAGGCTGTTGAGCTAAATTAACCGGGATGTGTTGTGTGCTCAGAGATCTCTGTGGCACCGTAAAACCCATAGAACGCCCCCCTTGGGCTGAGTCTGACAGAGTTCCCCATTTGGTTGGGATTAGTTATCAGTTTATTTATGGCTCATGACTCATTTGACTTCTGTTTATTTGGGGAAGGTAGGAAGAGTAATGGCAAGAATGTGAGACACTGTGTAGGGCAGATAATACTCCTGCCTTCTGACCGTGTGGGCACTGGGGAGAAAGGTGGCCTCCGGAAAGCATTTGTTGAGTGCCTGGCCTTGAAGATGAGAGCTGTTCGTCTTTGAGAGCTGACTCTTGGTGCATTACCTGTTCTTCTCACCTACCCGTTAACCATTGCAGTGCTGCAAACCTGATAGACATCCAAGGAGTATTCGGGTGGATGGATGACAACTTGGAAGTGACCATATTCTTGAGGGCTGGAGACGAGTTCACTTCACACAGATGGCTCAGTTCCAAGCCTCTTTAGTTTTCCCAAGGCCTAGAGTTTTTCCTGGAGGTTAAATTAGCTTCAGGTCAATGAACGACATTGATCTTCACATTGGTATTGTGTTGTTTTGACTTCTAAGTAAACCAGTCTTCCTTGTCATGATTGTAGTAATTGTGTTCATTTCCACAGTGGTTCCAAAAGATTGGGAATCTCACAGTTGCAAAGCCCTCTTTTGGGCAATAGATGGGCTGCAATAAGAAGAGGTGGATCTGCTGCAGATGTGTGCCACCCTGCTGTCGGTGCAGGAGAGAAGGGGTGTGCCACACGGACACCCTTAAGAGGGCAACGTGCACGGCAGTTTGGAGAGAGCTGGAAGATTTCAGAGAACAAGTTGTATTTTGAACAAGGCCTTGAAGGAGATACTGGATTTAAAGAAATGGACTAGGGGCTGAGGACACAGCACTCTGGACCCCTTGCCTGTCATGCGTGAGACCCTGGGGTCCCCATCCTTAGGACTGCAAAGAGGGACAGAATTGGAGATTTGGAGATTCAGAGAGAGAACAGTGCAGTAAGAGAAAGAGGCATAGGAATCGACAGCTGTAGGGTCAGAGCAACAATTTATATTAATTAAAAGTTTAATTCATTTGCACATGTGTATTTACATTAAAATGATGTACTTTTTATCAAATTTAAGATAAATTGGACTTACCTCACTTTTGATGTGGTTCGGAATAAAATTTTGTTTTGTTCAGGTTTTTGGCCTTGTACTATTTTATTTCTTTTAAACATTGGGCTTGTTCATAATCAAGTTGAAAAGAGAGAACGTAATTGCCTGTCATGCTTTCCTGAGAAATTACGCCGGACAGAGTCCTTGGTAGAAAGTGAATGCACAGGAAGTTGATGTGGTAATGTCTGCCTCTTACCCGCCATTCATTGATTCGTTTATTCAACAAATGCTTATAATGCGCCTGCTGTGTGCCCAGCACTGTATGCTGTCTTAAATTGTGTGTTTTTTGCTCATATGCTTTATGGCAGACTTTATATTCTTCTATTCTGTTAAAATTTCCTTGAAGGATATAAGAAGTTTGTGTGTGTGTGTGTGTGTGTGTGCGTGTGTGTGCGTGTGTGTGTGTGTGCGTGTGTGTGTGAGACTGAGGATTGAACTCAGGGAGTTCTGCTTTACGTCCTCAGCCCTTTTTATTTATTTATTTATTTACTTACTTACTTATTTTTCGACTTTCAGACAGGGTCATGCTACGTTGCCCAGACTGGCCTTGAACTTTTGATCCTCCTGCCTCATCTGGCTAATAGGGTCTTAATCAAAGATGTGCATATTGACAAGTCTTGGAAGGGAATTCAGGCCCTGATGAGCAAGACGGACGTATTGACAGTGTCATTAGAGTTTTGGCACTGGGTGCAAGACAAAGTTCTGTGTAGCCTGTAACTTTGTTGGGATGGATGATATTTACTGCTTTTGCACTTTTCTGGCACTTTGCATTATTTTAGCAGATAATTCTACGATGACTTGGACCATGTGCAAGAATCTAACTTTGCGTTCCCAATGACCTCACCAGGGACTGGGGATTTGAGGTAACTTTAAACAGGAAGGACTGTTTTTTCTTGTTTTTTTGGGGTTTTTTTTGGTGCTGGGGATCGAACTCAGGACTCCAGCACCCAGGAAGGACTGTTTTAGAGTTCTTGAGGTTTTTACTGATGGTAAACTGTCTTTAAAATCATTTTGCATGGTTTGAGAGTGAGTGACAGTCTACTTTACCAACCAAACCCAAATGGTACAGATGGGATGGCTTACGTCACACGGGGACATAGTCCCTGGATCCCACCCGAGCACCCAGTCATTCCCGTTCCCTGGGCAGACCCAGCAAAGTGAACTGGGAGAAAGGGAACCCAAGTGGTATTTGTAAGAAGGAGCATTCTGTCTGTAAGAGGAAAGTATTTGGAAGACAGAAGTTGAACGTTTCACAATTTTGACTTTAAGCGGTTGATATGTTCTTTGATTTTAAAATTTATACTTTTAATATTTCATCCTAGGGCTGAGGCTGTGGAAAAAGAAAAATATGAGTTTTGACCCTAAAGTGGTTGATGGCCTTTGACATTAGATGACGGTATTTTCACCTGCCTTGTGTTGTATCTATGTTGTATGAACCTCTCAGTGGCTTGTAACTTTCTAAACATATTGCTCTGATGACATATACTTGAAAACACCCACATGTTATGTCTACTCTGGTCTTTTAGTGGGTTCTATTCATTTTCAAGGCCAAACACATTATGTAGACCATCTTCTGAGGCAAACCAGGAAGTAGGTACCACCTTATGGTATTAACTTATTTATATTAGGGTTGTAGTTTTCATGCATTTGTTAATTGAGCATTATTAGGTTGATTCTTGTGTTAATTTTAGATGAACAGATTTGCTCAAGTCTGTTGATTATTAATTTTTATTCTTTATCCTGCAATAATTGGTAGAGTCGAAAATGCAGGTTATTTCTTATGGGTCTTTAGAAAATAATTTTCTTTTGATTTAATCACTTGGTGCAAGACATTCATAACACTTCTAAAACTAATGAAAAATTAAGTTGGAAGGCAGTAGTGAGTATAATCTCTTTTCTTCACAGTGGAAAAATGGATCATCTTAAAGAAACTTAACCATATTTGTTTCTCTAAAACCAGAGGGTGTTACTTGTAAGTTTTCTTGGTTTCTGGAGGATGGGTTTAAACTAGCACTTTCTGACTAAGCAGTTCCACATTTTTGACTTCTTACATATTGAACAAGCAGATAATATCCTTATATTGTAGCACATGCAGTTTCTTGCTGTGTTTCTGTTGGGTCATTTCCAGTAAGCAAACAGAATGTGTTTTTATATTAGTTTTCTTTCTAGTTAGAATATTTCTGTGCTTCAAAATTTACCCACAGAATGTTGTGGTATCTTAACAAGTTAGTAAAATAGGAAACAGCATTTCATCATGCTTGATTCTACTTGTAACTAATTGTGAGTTGTTCAGAGGAAGTACATAACTGGTTTTTTGCAGGTAATTTGTTTGGTAGGAGTAGTGGAGGAACAGTCGGTAGGGACAGATATTGACAAGAGGGAGAAATGATACCCAGAATGGGTTTCTTATGTCACGGGTCCATAGAAGTATTATATACTTTATTGTGCTAACGATTAGCATTTGGGTTTCTCTCTGCACCAGTACGGATTGGCACGAAACAGAACTCACTGCAGAAAGAAACTTCCGGTGTCCGAAGGAGAGAATGAGTTGCAGATATCTGTACCATCTCAAATGGTCTAGTATTTACACAATATGACTCGATTGCTTATAAGACAGGAGCTTTTGAGATTGTCTTTTGTGAGGCAATTTTGTGATATCGAGGACACTGAGGCCCAAGGAAACTCACTTTTCACGGATCATTGTGTACAAGGGGCTTTCAGATACAAGTCACAGAATCCCCAGTTGAAGCTAGTTAAGTAAACTGGAAAAAAAATACAGTAATTCCCCCTCCCATCCATGGGAACAGAGTCTAACAATATGGTATGAATTTTGAAGCCTGAAGCATAATTCGTAGATAAATTTCATTGCAGCGACTAGATTTGTCTCTTAATATGAAATATGTTCAGTGAATATGTGTGCACATTTAAATTTTACCTTTGCTTTTTCCTAACCATTTTTAGAAAGCTGTTATAAATATGATCAGAAATACAGTGTTAGGAGAGAGAAGAGAGAGATAAGAAAGGTCTTAGTGAACCTGAAACTATATATTAAAATATGATTTCGCGCACATAACAATAGGGTGTTTCAGTTCTCTTAGTCCGTAAGAAGGACGTGTCTTCAGATGCCGGCAAGACGAATGTGTGTCCTGTGACGCAGTGCACGTGTGCCACAGCGGAGCACGATCCTCAGGGTGGGCCGCTCCCCGCAGCCGGGCTCGTCTCAGATGCGCCATGCTGAGCACATAGTGATTGAGGAAAGGCAATGTTAAAAATGAAAGACTTTCTTTTCTTAGCATTAATTTGTTACAATCAGAGCATAGGGCACTAATAGGTGAAAACTTTATTGACTGCGTACTCTTGGCCCAGCACTGAGCTTTGTGTACATTCTAATTAATCTTCCCTTTCATCTGCCCAATTTACAAATGAAGACACTGGGACTTGGAGAGGTTAAACCAATGGGCACGGCATACCGAGTCTGACCCCGTACTCTGGGACTCCGCTGGGCGAGGAGGGCACACAAAGGCATCGGACCTTAACCATCCATGGCCGACACGGCCCCAAATAGTTGAGGATAGAAAAGGAAGTAGCCATGCTGGTTGCTACAGTTCTGTGAAGGAACGAAAATGGAATATTTGTTTCTGAGAAAAATTGCTCCAAAGAAGAGCGTGCCCTTAAATCGTATGCAGTTCTGAGAAGTGTTTTCCAGGCAAGCAGAGTTCCCAGCGGCTTCCCTGGAACCGCTGAGCAGCCCTGTGCCCTGGGAGGGCCGGGTCTGCGTTAGCCTCCTTCCAGAGGACTATTTGTTCTCTTGTGGAGACAAGATGTGGTCTTCAAAGTTGGGCAGACTTCACATCTGATTCTTCTGCTGTTGTTACAATTTCCTACCCTAATCCCAGGCCCCGTGGAGGTTTTATTACACTGGTTGGTGGCATTAGCCTGTCAACAGCTGGAGGAGACAGAAGTCAGAAAATGGACTTCTTGAGGTCAGGAAGCTAAGCAACCAGAAGAACCCATTTGTCAACTTAAATCATCTTGGGAATGGAAGAAATTATTCCACAGTGTCGGTGACACTACACAGAGCCCATGTTTTCTCTCTCTCTCTCTTCTTTTCTTTTTTCCCCCTGTTTTCACTTCCTCTTTCGTAGCAGCACCATGTGTGGGAGAAAGAAATGTTCAGGGCGGGCTCTGTTGGTGGAGAGCTGTGCGAGTGTGTGTGGTCGTTTGCCGTGCTTGCTCTAATTTTGGAGAGGAAGACGGTGAGGAGCTGTCACCTTCTGGCCTGACTGTGGTGACCACATCAGCTGAGCACACTGGGAAGGTGAAGGGACGTGAGAGGAGTTTAGTCACAGCCTCATTTCTCATTTTAGTACTTTAAAAAAAAGCTTTCAACTTTGTAATATTTACCTTTAATTGTGGAATATTAATTTTTCTTATTTGGGATGAAAGGGAATGTAGGATGAACCGCACTTGCTGGGTATATAGAACATTTCCTTCATAATGCTCGGAAGTATTTTTACTGTAGTGCTTTATAAGCTGTAAATGTAGGCTTATTATCTTAAAGGAGATGTGCTCTGCTTCATGAGCAAAGACATAAAATCCTTTTATGAAGCCACGAGATGGGGTGTTCACACATGAAAACATATGTCCCCTCATGTTCCCTTTCAGTGGTTTGGGCTTTGTTTTGGTCCAGAGTCATACCTTTTCAGAGAAAACTTTACATACTGACATGGCATGAAATAAAATCCAATGCTAGAAAATCTCTGTTCCTTTTTTCGGGGGGGAGGTGCTGGGGATTGAACTGGGGCCCTGTGCTTGCTAGGCAATCTGTTTCTTAATAAGGCTTAAATCTACATTTCTGTATTTTTAGTATGAATCCATGTTCTTTTGCTTATTTCAATGGACCATGAAATCCAAATGGTTATTTCTTTAAATAGTAAATCAAATATGCAATTTAAAATAATCTGAGCTTTATTTTAAAAAAAGACAGTCCAAACAAAAGTTAATCTTTGCTCAGATTGTTGTTTTCTGTTTCTTTTGTCCATCTCATTAGCACATGCACACAATTCATGAATGATATATTCATTTTAGATCATCATTACTGGAATGAAATCAGTGAAGTCAAGTACAGAGTTGGAGAGAAAGCTTGTAGTAAACAAGCAGCACATAATTAAACCTAATATTTCTATAGCAGTGTTACCTGTGCTCAAATTTTTTTGTGCCTCAGTATTACTTATTACACTAAGAATATTTTTCTCTCAAAAGTGGCCAATGTATTGAAGGCCGTGAAAGGAATATTTTATAATATTTTGTGGGTTTTTACTTGGTAAAGGTGCTCTAAGAATATACTCTTTGTAAATGAGGAAGGGGTTTTCAAAATAAGCATCTTGCTGTTCGCCCTTAGACATGTGGATTCTTGTGTATGATGTCATTACCTTTTCTTAAAGTGAGGGACACTTCTACTTATTTTTCGTGTGGTTGGGCTGGTAGATGTCCCCAGAGGCCCACATGCGAATCTTGTCCACCATTCCATGGTTGTGCAGGATGGTGATGGAGCCATTAGGAGGCGGCCCCCAGGAAGGAAGTTTGGTCCCTGAGCACCAGCCCTGGAGGGGTGTTGGGACCCCAGCCTTCGTCTCGCTCTACTTGTGACCAGAAGATGGGCAGCTTCTGCCATGGTGTCCTGCTTTGCCACGGCCCCAAGACCGAGCAGCCTCTGACCACGGAGGCTGTGAAACCTTCAGCCAGAATAAATCTTTCATCCTCTGGAGTTGATTAACTGAGGTATTTTGTCAGAGCAATGGAAAGCTACTAACAGTTTTCAAATCAGAAACTCCTTATGTACCATGGGCTCGTTTTTAATGAACACAGTGACGGGTACCACGTCCGTGTAGGACACCCAGAGGGTGCAGACACAGTGGAAGTGTCTAGAGGGGGCCACTGCATAGATTCTCAGCTGCGGCTGCTGATTGTGTGTTTAGTACAGCTAACTTACAAATTGTCCTAAAGAAGATTAAAGGAGTATGAGTTGGGGATGGAAAGAGTTGTTCCCTAACAGTCTTAGCTGAGTTCTTTGCAAAGACTGAAGGTGGACTGCTTTAAAAGAAGGATGCTGCTGCACTAGGGTACGCAAGCGAGCAGAGGAAAGCCTAACGAAGAACGGAACTGGAACTCCGAGAGAAAACAGGTGATTCGAGCTTGTGCCACTCAGATGAGTGGCGCTCTAGTCCACGTACTTGAGCAAAGACCGCGGCCTTAATGAAATGATCAGAAAATGCTACCCACGCCTGTCATTTAAGTTCAAAATAAATTATTTTTCGATTTTCATTGTAAAGCATCTATTTACTTAACTAAACATCTATTCTTAAGGTTAAACAGGATACCTTTAACTCCAAAGGTTAAGTATATTTAATGTATGATTGTTTCATAGATTTCATTTCAGTTAATATGTCTACATAAAACTTTTGTCAGCTGTTTTAGACCGTTACAAAACTTGGGTGATAGGGCTTTGAGATACTTCTGCAGAAATATTATGGTTTTAGGTGCAACCCAGGAAATAAACATTAAATATTTAATTAAAACAAAAGTCAGCTTTTTTTTTTTTGGTGCCAGGGATCGAACTCAGGCCCTTGTGCTTGCAAGGCAAGCACTCTAATCACTGAGCTAAATCGCCAGCCCCAAAAGTCAGCTTTTAAATTAACATATTAAAAACTACCTTTAACCAATTTCATTTGATGTATTTATGAGGACAGTAGTTCAGTATTAGACACATTTTTGTGCCTGCGATTTAATCGTGTTTCAAATTCTAGTTATGTAACCACCGAACAATTCCAGGAAGATCCTTAGTGTTTAAAAATGAAATTGATTCATGGCCCCCCTATTATGTTGGAATGGCAAGCGTTGCTTTTCTTCATTTGGGTCACTTGTGAAGTAAGATTCCTTCGGAGGCCGTGGGTTTGGACTGAGCCCCCAGGTTGGGTGCAAGTGATCACAACCCAGTCTCTGCGTGCTGGCTGCGTGCAGACAGCCTGTGGCCAGTGAGCTGTGTTGACTGACGCCCGGTTGAACTGTGACCAGCTGACTGGTGGACTGGGCTGTACCCACTTGTTCTCTGTACCTCGGTTCTGTTTTTCGCCGTTGTTGGAGTTCTCAGAACCTGCTCTGGTTCTGGGAGTGTCTGGGTTGTGAATCATTTTTGTTTTGTTTGCTTTGCTTAAACTCTGCCGAATTTAACTGATCTAAAGAACTTTCCTTTTAACACCTTTAATCATTAAAACACAACAGACATTTTGTGAGGGTGAATAGAAATAAAAAGTCAAAGCCACTTCCGTGGCAGGATGCTGAAACGATGCCTGGTCCTCACACAGCTGTGAAAGTGAAAATGCTAAAACAAACCACCCAGTCTCCAAGGCAGTAAATGTGTGGGCAGCCTCCTCTGCCACGGTGGACCACGCTCGTGTACCTGTCAGACTGGCCGTAACTCAATATGCAATGCAGATAAAGCCTGGCGCGGGATGCCGTTCTCGTCCGATTTTAACAGCTGCGGAAATGAGAAGAAACAGCCCAACTGGAGGCAGCAGGATAGAGGCGTAGACCCTTTTACTGCTTGGCTCATCCCCTGTTAGGAATTTGCCTGTGTGTTAAGGTCCAGAGTGTTCCTTGGCCTTGGAGAGCACCCTAGCCTGGCTTCTCCGCCTACCGGAGCTGTGTCTCTCCCACAGCAGGCATTGGTACTTTGTCCATTTAGTTTTAATTTCTATGATAGGGTCTTGCCTTGTGGCTCAGGCTGGTCTCAGACTCATGGCCTGTGAGATCCTCCTGCCTGAGCCTCTGGAGAAGCCGGGACCACAGTAGTGTACCACCCAGCTCTACTAATTTTCTGTGAGATAGTCAGACAGATCTAGGGGTGCACGGCACACACAGCCTCTGCCGTGGCAGTCTCTCTCTGGCAGGATCTGTGGGCACCTGTTATGATCGAGCTATTTTTGGTGAGCTGGAAGCTGGGGCTGGAATGCCTGGAAGACGCCGGCTTCTTGTAAACGTAGGCCCAGGCTTAAAGCAGCCGAGTGGACAAGAGCAGGGCTGCGTTCCTGCCTGGTCATGTCCTGCCTGCATGACTGCTGTCCACACAGAGCTCACGGTCGTGGGGAGGCATCCTGACCCTCGCAGTGGCTTGGCTCTCCAGGACACAGGAGCAGCCACACAGGAGGCTGTGAGGGGGAGAGCAGGGTGGTGGGGCCCTCTGCGGTGCCTCCCATGGAGCAGTGCCCTCCTGCACTTGGTGCCATAGTTTGCCACCCGGCATCTGTGTCTCCGATGCTGGTGGCCAAAGCCAGCATTGTGGGGTCTTGGCTTTTGCTCTGATCCTTCTTGCTGTTGAGTTTCCTTGTGCAGCACAGAGATGGAGCCAGGAGGTCTATTCAAGGGGCCGCCTCTGCTTGGCTGGTCCAGCCTGTGGTGGGGCCACCCGCCTTGCTCCTCCTCGCCTCCTGGTGTGGATGGAAGTGGCTCCTCTTTGCCTTCTGGGATGGTGTGGATTCTCCAAAAGCTGGGTGTGGTGATGCATACCTGTAATCCCAGCACTTGGGAGACTGAGGCAGGAGAATCGCTGTGAGTTCGAGGCCAGCCTGGGCTACATAGTGAGTCCCTGTCTCAAAACACCAAGAACAAAGCAAAAGAGCTGGGCAGTACTTGGGTGTTCCCTCTTCCCATAAAGAACTAGGAAAAGCTCTCATGTTTTTCCTTTTCCTGGAGGGGAATCATTTGTACAAGTAGTTTTTTTCTTCTTCCATACCTTAGAGCTTGTCCGCATGGGGTGAAAGCAGCTCATAACAGCACCCAGCTTCTCAGCCTTCCTCCCTTCACTGTCTTCCCCACCTCGCTCCCTCTCCTGGGGAAGGAGACTGTAGAGGCGTAAGGAGCAGTGAGTGTTCTCTTTGTCCTGTATCTCCCTTGGGAATCTTCCTGCTGCTGCTCAGCCTGCATTATGCCACGTGCAGTGGCCCTTTTTGCTAGTATTTGGATTCTTCATTCTTTGAAAAACTGCACGAAGATAGTTGTGCTGACTGTTCCTTTAAAAGATACTCTGCGTCACCACACTTAGCCTCGGAGCTCGGCACTTGCCAAACTGTCGGCGGCTGCGAGTTTGAAGGCCGGGAGGCCCCATGCCTGCCTATTTCTGGATCTGCACTGACAGCAGCCAGATTACAGTGAAGCCCAGAAATTGACAGTTGGGGCGAGCGGTCATTGCCGTGGGCAGTCCGGGCCGGGCCTGGCCGGCTTCCTGGCTCGGGACATTCATTCCTCCAGAGGTGGCTTGTCCTTTCTGATGACGGATTGAGGGAGACAAGCAGCACATGGCTAGACAAACACCTCACCCAGGCAGTTGGTGCCATTTAAGAGTTTCCTCCTCGGCTGACATTTTCATTTCCCTCCTTCACCTTGCTCATCGCAGACGGTTTGCGTCTGATTTTCTGTGCAGAGCGGTAATGCAGAATGACAGCGTGCACGTTCCAGCTCCATTTCTCATTTCACTGCTGCCTTCCGGTCAAATGACACCAAGGGCCCCCCCGCCGGCAGAGCCAGGAAGGGGCATGCGGTTTTAATTGTGCGTTGGCCTTGTGCAGGCCTCATTTGAGATAGCTGAAATTTTCATGAAGCCTTGCTGCTCAGAAAATCGGTGGGGAAATGAGAGAGGTGTTTTGTGTGTGGTCTGCTCCTGCCAGCGCGGGTGAACCCTGATGATCCAGAAGCCTGTTTCCTGGGGAACAGTGGACGGGGGCTTTTAATCACCCTCCTACAGGGAGAATGACGTGTTGTTCTTGGTCATCCATCACCTGCCCCCGGCTTTACTGAGTTGTAACTGGCAAAGAAAATTTCTGTCTTGGCGAGGTTTGCAACTCGTTGCTTCGGTGCGGGCCGTGCAGTGATTACTGCCCATTGCCGCGCGGAGGTGCCTTTCTGTGTATGGTGAGGATGTTAAGGTTGGTTCTCAGCGAGGCGCAAGTGTGCACCGCAGTATCACGAACTGTAGTCACCTGCCACACACTGGTTTGGTGGACTTCATTCAGCCCAAGTAGCTAGAATATCATGCCCTGCACCAGCGTCTCCTGGTCTGTTCATTCTCAAATTTTGTTCTGGGCTCTGGGATAACTCAGGTGAGTAGCTGTGTAGAATTTACCTCTCTTTTGCCAGCATGACCCTTAGAAAGTCTGAGAAAGTTTTTAAAACTTAAAGCTTTTAAAAGTAAATATATAAACACACACACACATGCATACATACACACACACACACACACACACACTTTTTACATGCTCACAATGGGGCCATAATTCATAAGTCTTACTGCCGGACAGCTTGAACCACCAATGGTACATGGATGGCTGACCCATTGGGAGGCTTTTTATTAATTTTATTACTAAAAAGACTGATTAAAGTGATTAGATCCATTTGTTCCACCAGTGGGACAAGTCACCCAATGGGACACTCATGTGTGTGCCTCCAGTGCTTCAGGCCGGCGGAAACGCGTTAAAGAGAACGGATTTCATGCAGGAGGTATTAGAAGGCTCAGGCTGCTGCAGATGGCTTTCAGGGATTTCAACTTCAGACTCAGTTTGGGCAGCTGGCCTCTCTGCCTCCTCACTTCCCTCCTGCGTGGGCACCCTCGTACTCAGGGCTAAGGGCCCACTCTCTCCTGCTCGCCCAGGATGGCTGCTGTGAAGACGAGAGATTGGCCTGCAGCCTGCTGACCTACAGAGCAGCGCGGCCCAGGGTCTCACTTGGGTGAGCATCGGCTGACTTGTGAACAGCCGAAGGCATGAGGATTGTGCTGTGTTTCCCACAAAGAAAGATCCCAAGGAAACACAGAGAAAGTGGAGTCACCCCTGCTTCCTGCACATCCCCATTGGCCTTGTAGCAGTGAAGGGGGAAAGAGCTGGGGAAACAAGGCCAATCGGACAAGACATGGCAATTCCGCAGATGTGCAGGCTCCATCAGCACCACCGCCTGAGAGGACATGATCTGACCAGGTACAGGGACGCTGGGATCCCTGCAGCCTTGGCGTCCCCTCACCCGGAGCCGCTGGCCTGTGGAGACTGCATGCAAAGTCAGCTTAAAGGCAGGACAGACCCCTCGAGGCAGCCGAGAAATATGTTTTTGAAGAACAAAGCTGTTTCAGTACATGGGTGAAGAAGCAGGCAAGAGATCCGTGCAAGCAGCAGTCAGTCATTTCCAACACAAGCAAAAACCCTTTTTCTTATGAGAAATGACACGTAAAATTCCTATTTAGTGTTCTGACACTTGGAATATTCATAATACCAGCTAGTGTGGCATGGATGTCACTTTCCAAAGTTCTTGTTACAGATGAGGTTAAATTTCTGAATTCCATGAAGAAGCCCCGTGGTCTGCAGTGTGTGCTGTGTTAGATCTGCTCCATCCTTGGACCGTTCAGACGGCTTGTGTGGGCTCTTGCTTCTCGGTTCTCAGTAGGGGACAGATGTAGGATGGCTCCCTCAGGGCAGCAGTGCTGTGCATGTGCCAGGAAGGGACAGAAGAAGGTCTCCCACCAGTGTGCAGGCTACGAGGTAGAAGTACACTTCCTGCTAGGTTGGAAGAATGTCTTCATCTAGCCAGTTATCAGAATGAAGTTATGGAGAAGGCGACCTGGCTGGTGCATAAAGACCCGGCAGTCCATGGAGAAGTGGTCATGGGAAGCTGCTCACACTGACAGCCGCGTCTCCATTCTGCTCCCCCTCGCTTTGCCCAGGGTGTTTCTTTCCATCTAGTAGGCGTTCCGTCCTTATCTGCAGGATAAACGCATTGTCCTCTTGGCATCTCTGGACAGGTCAGTGGCGGGCGTGTGGTTGTGTCCACTGACGTTGCACTGAGGGGCGGTGGCTGCCCTGAAAGGGGGTGCGGTCCGGTGTGCACATTCCTGACTGAGTGTGTTCTTCCCAGAACCGCCGGGCCACACCCATCCTGAGCACGCTGGCCATCCGTGCTCAGTGGGCCTCCATCGGCGAGTCCCAGGCAGGAAGGGCCACGTGGGCTGCTTCATGCACCTCTCCCTGCTGCATGGCCCTCCTCACAGCATGGCGGCTAGGTCCCAAGAGCAGGAGTCCCAGGAGGGCCAGGCGGAAGCTGCAGTGCACTAATGGTGCAGAGACGGAAGTCCCAGAGTTATTTCCACTACTTGGTTGAGGCAATCCCAGAGGCCCACCCGGGTTCGAGGGGAGAAGATGCAGGTGTCTGCGTGTTGTGTTTTTAGAAAACACGGTCTGTGTGCAGAAGATACTGTGTGAAATGGGTTACATGCTACGGAAGGAAATGAAGCAGAGAAAGGGAGAAAAGGCGCACGAAGGGTAGGTGGCTTGCGGCGTGGACTGGTTTGGTCAGGGAAGGCCACCCTGAAGTGTGAAGGCCGTAGAGGTGGAGCCGTGCAGCGTCTGGGAGCAGAGTGTTCCAGACAGAGGGAGGAGCTTGGCTGGAGTGAATCGGAGGACCGGAGAGGAGGAATCAAAGGAGGAGAATAGGGACCAGGGACCAACCACGCATCAGGAGGGCCACGCTGAGGCTTCCGCTTGTATGTGGGAACCTGGAGGTTTGGGGGTGTTGGTGTCCCCTTTGGAAAGAGTTGTTCTGCCTGCTGTCCATACAGTGGGATGTCCAGGGGTGAAGGTGCGGGCAGGGGGCTCTTCAGGGAGCTGCTGGAACAGTCAGATCGGGGCTGATGGTGCTTGGACCAGGTCGTGGCAGTGAAAGTGATGAGCAGGCAATTAGGCTCAGGATGTGATTTTCAAGGCAGATCCAGTGAGATTTGGTGACCGGTTGGATTTAGGTTGTGGGAGGACAGGTCGGGTGACTCCGGTGTTCTGGGCCTGAGTGACTGCTGGATGGTGTGGCCGTTAACCGACCGAGCTGCGGAAGTCTGTGGGTGGAACAGGCCTGGGGCCAGGCTGTGAAGGGGAAGCCAGGAGACTGGCTTGGTTTGAGGTGCCACACAGATTCCGCAGTGAAGACGTGGCCTGTGTGGTGTCCCTCAAGGCTGGCATTCATGGGAGAGGCTGGGTGGGAAGTAAAGCTGTGGGAGTAGTCACCATGAGACAGTAAGACTTGGGCATGTGTTTTCCGGTAGGGGTGCCGTGCAGCTAATCCGCCATTGAAGTGAGATAGTCCTTCCACGTAAAGACTGATGACTGTTTCCACACTTCCTCCACTGGTGCGTTTGGATAGCCGTGACTCGGTGGCCGATCCATGTCCCTTGAGAGATAGTGTGGATATGTGTTTTTGTGTGTCACTGTACAGGTACATCTAGAGTTCTCAACCATGATCTTTCCTTCGTGATATGTACAGTTTATGGCTTCATTTAAGATTATATTTTTAAGATGCATTTTCATTTTAATCGATATTGTATATTTATTAATATGTGAATTTCTTAAACTTGTAAACTGCATTTCTACCTTTAATAGTGTTTGAAGATCAAGAGGCCGCATTATTCCTCCCTCTGTCTTTCAGGTATCCGATTCGTTGTTGAAGGGATCATAAATTCAAAGACCATTTCAGTTAGCATATTTGGGGTTATTCTTTGGATCAGTATGCATAGCCAGCCAATACTGGAGTCAAGGTTTTACAGAACAGATTCCTTTAACTTTTACTAATATTCTGAGTCTTAAGTGTAAATATTCTATTAGACTCAGACAGTGATATAAATTGATTGATGGCAAAGTGATAGGATGTGTTTGATCTCAGGGGACAGATAGATGTGCCATCATAAAATACTTTAAAGATAGATCATGAGCATACATTTCATTGAATAATGTTTTCATTTAAAAAGCTGTTAAGAGGAAAAGCTATTAATGAAAGAATTGGTTCCAAAGTATATTATTCCTGGATTCAACATTCTTCACTTTGGGCTCTCCTTGCCCTTTCATGAACCTTTTTCTTCTGACCCGTGTACATTCCTGTCTCCTTTCTCCCTTCCTCCATTCCTTCCTTTTTGTTCCCTTTTTCGTCCCTACTTTTTCTTCCCTTCCTTTGCCCTCTCTTGCCAGAACAAAGACCTGGAGTCCTGCTTGCGAGAGACTGCTAAGCAGGTGGAAAGGAGTCAGTGCTCTCGTCCACACTTGCGCTGGTGTCTGTGTCCCCCGCCTGCCACTGTGACTCGGCCACAGCTCCAGGGCTTCTGTTGCATACCCTGGTAGCAGCCTCTGCCTGGTCCCCAGCTCCGCTCTGCTGTGATGAGAAAGGCTCAGTGCCTGGAGAGTCTTCGCGACGCTGTGCCCCGACACTCAGGCCGGCGTACAGACGTCATCCCACTCCAGTCCTCTGAACTGTCTCCGGAAAGCCAGCAGGTCACACTCTCCTGGTCTCTGCATTCTCAGTCCCACATACCGGCGATGCAGCTGTCAGACGAAAGCACTGGCGTTGCTGGCCGGGCATCCTTGTTTTTATTTCTTCTCTGCAGCCAACATTTCCCCATCTTCCTGACATCCACAGTTTGCATAGCAGGCAACAGGAAGCTTGTAATCCTTATTCTATTTGGGGCTCCCAGAAAGTGAGCAGACTTGTTGGGGGACCTGGCGTTTGGCAGGGAGGGTGGGAAGGTACAGAAGGAAGTCGGAAATGGGAACTTGGGAGGTCCAGTCAGCCTGCCTGGGAGCGAATGCTGGATGGGAGTCTGCGGCTGGAGGCCGTAGTGCAGATGCACCTGAGCGGCTGTGCTGAGGCAGGATTTTAGTAAGTAACACCAGGAATCAGCTCTATTAATATGCCCAGCTGAGAGGAAATTAAGCGCAGTTACTTGACTGATAATGATGCCAAACAGTTTCAGTGTTAGAATTTCATTAGGGCTGTGTGTTATTTCTCCTCATACCTGTTTACGTTTAGCGTCAGGTATTTCAAGTTAATCATGAGCATAATTAATAGTTGTAGTCATTAGATTACCATTTGATGATGATCCACGATGTGACAGAGAAGGTGAAGAAGCAAGAAAAATGAGGACCTCTGGGGTCTGCGCAGCCGTGTCCGGTGCACCAGGAGCATCGTCAGAACAGGTCGGCGCGCGGGATTAATGTGCGGAGGCTCCATGACATGTTGGCTTCTTCGCCTCACAGCGAGATGCGGCACTCACGGGAAATGGGGCTCTTTTAGGGCCGTTAGCTCCCAGTCCCCAAACTGCAATATTTCATGAAAATTGTTTTTTAATGGTGGGTCTTATGGAAGAATAGGTTACTTCTGATAACTGTGAAGAAACCAGAAAGCAAGTATACGCTTTCTCATTTCTTAAAAGCTTAATAAGCTAAGAAAAAGGGAGTTCGGCATTCTAGAACTTTCATGAATTATTGAGTCTATTTCAGAGAGAAGATTTTTTTGAACCGCTTTCTGAATGGTTCTTATTAACCTAAAGAGACACTTAGTCAACTATCTGTAGACTCCTAGGACAAGGGCATTTGCATGGAAGTCAGTTTTCAGCCACAGTTTGCCTTGGAATGATTTCATATGGTTGCATAATGAGGGCAGAAAGTTGCAAGGCTACATATAAACTGTGTGCTACTTAATAAATTATGCATGTTAGCCCAAAGGTATAATTATTCAGTGAAATGAGAACTAAGAAAATTAGTTCTGTATTAATGTTTATTTGTATGATTTTTTTCTTCACATACTCACATTTTCCTATGAGTAGAGGTAATCTAAAGGCCATCCACACGTCTGCTGCGTTTCCTAACTAAATGTTGAATCAGGTTAGAAGTGCCAGGTTAATTGTGTTGGCCCTTTCTTCTTTTCTGTTGTCGTTGCTGTAATGGGTTTGCTTATAGAGAAATAGTTTCTTTCATGTAACAGGGAAAGTCATTCTTGTTAATGCCGTCTGTGTTAGTCACTTGCCTATAGATGGGACAAAATACCTGATCTTCGCCACTTAAAGGAGGGACGTTTATTCGGGCTCACAGTTTGAAGGTCTTAGTCTTTGCATGGTCGCTGGCTTCACAGCAGAAAGAGCACAGCGGGAAGGCCTGGTGGAGGACAGCTGCTCACCCCCAGCAGCCAGGAAGCAGAGAGGGAGGAGCCGGGAACAAGAACGCACCCTTGCAGGTGACACCGCAGTGACTTTTGGTGCCCAGGCCCCGCCTCCTGCCAGCACTCAGCCCTCCTGACTGGTAGCTCTCCTGATGAGTTAGCACCCCACAATCTGGTCGCCCTCAGAAAGCCCCACCTCTGAACACAGGAGACAGTGGGAGACGTTTTAGATCCAGGCCACACCACCCTTGTCCTTCAAAGGGCAGATGAAGAATGGCACTGTGTGCGCCACTGGCGGATGCCACCCGTGGACACCGAGGCACCTTCCACACCTGCTCTTGCTGGAGGAGTGAAAACGCCAGCATTTCTCATCCTGGTTGTGGGAATAATGCTCAGGAACATTATCCTTACCCGCCTCTGTCCTGGTAGTTACTGTTTAGCTTTCAGCTGAAACAGTGTTAACACATCTTACTTAGCTGGTGCCTGCTTCCACCCTTGACCCCTAGCATGGATGCTCAGAGTGCCAGGCAGCGTGTCTTTGGAAGGCAGAGCCCAGCAGTGCTCTGCTCCGCACCTCCACTGCTGTCCTCCAAGCCTGCTCCTTCCCCGCCTGCCTCCTTCCTGCGGGCGCCAGGCGGCCTGCCCTTCCTGCGCCTGCCTCCTGCTCTGGTAGACAGGCGCTCACCCTGCGCCCCACCCCGCCCCCTGCAGCCGTTGCTCCCGCGCCCAGAGCTCCACAGCTTCTGTTGTTGTTTCTGCTTAGCACTCGCTCCCTCCCTCTGGAAGGGGTACGTAATTTACCTACTACATATGTTGGCATCTGATTCTCTGCTTGAATGGAGGACCTTTGTCTGCATTGAGTGACCCATACCAAATCATTCAAATAATTCCTGCCATACGAATGCATGGATGGATGGATGGTGGACGGATGGACGGATGGATGGATGGACGGATGCATGAGTACATACAAACTCTTGCACGAAAGTGCTTAATCTGCTGCCCCACTTGCCTTTGAGAGCAGGCAACATCACAACACTCACACTCAGGGACCAACGTGGGTTTCCGGTTTTCGGCAAAACCCAGGGGATCAGCGCAGGAAGATGGGAGGGACAGAAGCACTGGAAGGCGGGAGGGCCAGAGTTCTGCAGGGGGACCCCGGTGTTCGCGGCAGGAGCTCCTTCCAGCGCTTTGTGGTTACCAGTTCCAGGGACAGCGGTCTCTGCAGGCAGTTGTGTGGTAGGAGGGATCCGCACATGTGGCTTGGGTGGCGGATGTGGTGACATCCTGTTTGCTCTCTGGAGCAAAGGAGCTCCTGGACTCCTGCCAGTGTCTGCTCGCTTGCACACCTATTTGGGTGGCAGCCTTTTACAGGTGGTGGTGACGCCACTGGCGCGTAAAGCACGTGTCTCTCTCTGGGAGGTGCACTGCACGCCACAGTTGCGTGGGAAGTTCGCAGAGCAGGAAGCAGCGAGCAGAGGCGAGCTGGGAAGAGTGAAATGTCAGGGAGAAGGCTGACAGACCGCTTCAGGGACCCTGATGGACGGCGGTGCTGCTGCTTTCCGTGTGAGGTGTGTGTGCGAGGGAGAGAACCGTGCTGTGTTCCACTTTAGTTTTACTCTACTGATGGTCAGGTTGCTTCATTGGTAACACACTTGCCTGGCACACGCTAGGGTGTGTCCGCAATGCTGCAAAAACAAAACAAAAACACAAACAACCGCATGCTGTCCAGTAGAGGAAGCACAGGTACAAGTTGACATTTTCTAGTAGCCATATTTTGTAAAAAGTAAACTTTCAATGTGTTTTAATAATATATTTCACCTAATTCATCCTAGATATTATCATTTCAACCTGTCACCAATATAAAATTTATCAGTGATATATTTTACTTTTTTGAAAACTAA